>APFE031510816.1:203119-233328 GCA_000404065.3 Pinus taeda
ATTATATATATATAGATATATTTATAAAATAGTTAAAACCTCTATGTAAATTTATATCTCCCTTTGACTTTTAATTTAATAATAATATAACTAGCTATCAATTTAATAATCAATTAAATTAACTTATTTTTATGCCTCTCGTTCAGTCCAACCCCAGTCAAATTTAGTCGTTAGTAAATATAGTCATTACCTGGTCAAGAATTATAGCGATGGAGGTTTTGCATTGACTATTTAACACACAAAGTTTGCGCTGTTTATTCAATTTGTCCTAACAATGAACCACATTGGTTGGTTCAAAACGCGTCAACAAAATGAAATATCATGTGATTTACACCGAAAAATCTCTCATAAACTTGATATGGATCACAAAAGCCTCAATTCAACAAGTTGAGAACTATTTTCTCAATTTTAAAATTCTATCTTAATTTTTCTATTTCCTAATTAATTTTAAAACGACTCACTAATTCTAAAAAATCTTAAATTTTTCAATTAAATAATTACCTACAAATTAAATATGAAATCTTAAATTTTTCAATTAAATAATTACCTAAAAATTAAATATGAAATTCCACTGCCTTTCTTTTGCTAATATTCAAATATCATGCTAATATTCAAATATCATGAACAACATAGAGACCTCACTCCTCTCATGGCACTGCTTTATCCTCTTATATCTGAGCTCTCTGCTGTGAGATAAAGTCTTTGGCATTCTTTGGGGTCCTTACCACGAACAAGTCTCACATGACGAGTTTGCCATTACCATTTCCCTCGATAGGACGTTTGGTAACTCTTGTTTCTTGTTTCTCCTATTTTGTTCATATTGTCTACTATTTCTCTGATTGCTCACTTCATATACACAAACGACTCAGGCTATTAAGTTGTAGGTTAGCTATACTTCAGGAGTTAACACTGCATTCTATGTAATTACATTTATTTTTCGTTCAATCTATTAATATGTTAGAGGATTTATGCTTTAGTATTCATTTGAATCCAAAACCCTCTCATTTTTAGAATTAGTGAACTATCTAACACTTGAAATTAGCCATGGAATCTGTGTTTCATTCCACGTGGGTCCAACTTCTTAGAGTTTCTCGTATGAATCCTGTTTAATTGATTGCTAGCCATGGAATCTGCGTTTCATTCTATGTAGGTCTAACTTCTTAGAGTTTCGCCCATGAATCTTGTTTAATTGACCAACTTATTAGAGTTTCACCTATGAGTTTTGTTTAATTGATTCTATTGAATTATTTCTATTTTTAATTTAGTTAGTTATTAAGTAATTTTATGTTTTTAATTTAGTCGGTTCTAAATTAGTAATTTAATAAATAATTAAGTATGAGACTTAGTCAATTTTCTTCCCTTGCTTTCATATGGCTCTAACCTCTAACATCATATTAAATTAGCAGCTCTTAATTTTTCAAGTCTTATGCCTTGCTTTGTGAAAATGTACGAGAAATTGTTTTTCCTAACTACTTTTTGTTTGATCTTATGGAAATTGCATATTTGGATATCTAATGCATATAGGGTAAAGTGTACTATTAACTTTTTTAAACATGCATTGCATGATACGAATCTATAATCAAAATAAAAATATATGAAATTTTATAAACCAACGGTAAGAATTTAATGCTTGCTCACATTTCAACGTTTTACTTTGTCGGGAGTAAAGTGAAGTGTTAACTTTTCTCTATATCCATCGGATATCCGTAATTTAAAATCAAAATAAAAAGTGTGAAATTCTATAAACCAATTATAAGCATTTAATCTTTGTTGAATCTCAACGCTTTATCTTCTCTAGTTGTTGAAATTAATTAATATTATATTGTATTAATAGAGAAATGGTTACATGATTATAACATAACTCCTTAAGTTAGGATTAGTTCCTAGGTTGTAGGAGTTTGTTCTCACCTCTCTATTTTGTTGTGGTGTATTTATTGAATCATCTTTGATAAATTGAATAAGAGAGTGTACACTCTAGTTTGTGCAGCCTTTACGTGCAGCTTGCTCACCTGTGAGTCGCTGGTTAATTCAATTTATTTCTTTTCTTTCTAGTTTTCTAACATAGTATCAGAGTTCAGATCTAGTGAGCCTGATTTACCTACAAAGCCTTATTAGCTGCATTAGAGCCCTAGTGGCTACAGAGCCTTTGTCGCTATAGTGCCCCAATGGCAACATAGGAGCTTCAATGCTTACAGTTTCGGAGTTTAGGTGGTCAGGAGAGACGCACCTTACTCACAGGAGAATTTTGCTTTCTCACAAGTCTCAGTGTATCTCCAGCTAAGCACATGGTGATCATCGCATTTTTTGGCATAACAAAAGTGACGATCATAACGGATTTCAGGGGCAAACCGTGATGATCGCCCTTTCCTTAGAGAAATTTTGATCATCACGCCCAAAAATTGCGGTTTTTCAGTGTGAAGGAGCACTGATTTGTTTTTATGATTCTGTGCATGAGATCTTGCCATATCGGTGGTGGATCTGCATTGCAAACACAAGATCGTGGTCAATTGGTGTCAAATCTGTGATTGATTCAAAGGTTCTGGTATGTTTTGAGATTTATTTTTTAATGTAGCTTGTAATTGTTCACTTGGTTAGAATCGACTGAAGATTGAGGTATCTGGAATCCGATCAGTAAAAAATGAACAATTTGATAGAAGCTTATCTCAACAAGAATAACAAATGCGATGGGACCAATTATACCAATTGGAAATTCAAGCTACAAACATTGTTCGAGGGATCGAGCTCATGGCCAATCGTCAGCGGCAATGAGCAAAAGCGGACCATTTCGGCAGGTGGTACGACAACACTAATACATGATTGGGATAAAAGGGAGGATAAGGCCAAAGTTTTTTTGAAGATGTTTGTTAAAGACAACAACATCCCACATATCAGAGACTATAAATAATCCAGTGAGATATGGACTACACTAAAGAACCTTTACCAAACGCAAAACACCAATCACGTCTTTTCTCTCAAAGGCAAGTTGTTTTCCTTGAGGATGGAGGAGAATGAATCTATTGTTGGATTCATTGCACAGGTTAAGGACCTGAAGGACAAGTTGGGTGACACTGGGGAGAAGGTTTCAAATTTCGATATTGTCACAATTACATTGAACCGGATGATAGATGAATACCTGATGTTCATCACGGGTTTATCTGCAAGGGATAAATACCCTACATTTGAAGAGCTAACAGGAATCCTGATACAGGAAGAATAGCGGTGGAAAAATTTGAGACCACAGAGTGTTGATCTTGTTCTGATGGCAAAGAAGAAGCCTTATAAAGTGAAACAACCATAGGGATAGAAAGGCGGTGGTGTTTTTTAGAAGACACCATTTAAAGGAATGTCTCCAAGTAACAGTGGTAACAAATTTGACATTAAATGTTTTTACTGTGGGAAAACTGGTTTTTTAGCTAACTTTTATTTTAAAAGATAGATAGATGAGGTTAGAAATAAATAGAGAAATCACACAGGGCACTTCGCCGATGAAGGTAACGGTCATGATCTTCAATTATCTGTAATTGATTATGCTTTTTCATCTCTTGAGGAGAATGACACTGAAACATGGTTCATAAATTCAGGCATGTCATCACATATGGTAGGTAATAGACATTGGTTCGAGAATTTTGAAGAAACTACTTGTGGAGCTAACATTTATCTAGGTAATGACAGATGTTATGAGATTAAGGGATATGGTGATATTCCAGTGATGTTGCCTGATGGTAATATCATATATATTAAAATTGTGATGTATGTACCCAGGATCGAGAAGAACTTCATCTCTGTTTCAACGATGGTAGATCAAGACTTGGAAGTCGAAATCTTCAGAACATACTCTACCATAAAGAACAACAAGAAGGAACCAGTTGCATCAGGAGTGTGTGTGGGAGGCCTGTATAAGTTGAATGTCAAGATCATGCCACACCAAGCTCTGGCTTTAATAGGATTGACAGCCAAGAATCTTTGGCATCAATGATTCGGTCATCTTAACCTACAAGGTCTCATGCAACTATAAAGAAAAGGTATGGTTGATGGACTTCCTACTTTTTAGAATGTTCATTTAGATTGTTATGGATGTACATTAGGGAAAATTCATAGGGAAGAGTTTCCTTTGAATGCTGATAGGAAGAAAAGGGATATTCTACATGTTGTGCATACAGATATATGCGGACCTATGCAAACTAAGTCGCTAGGTGATGCATATTATTTTCTACTCTTTACTGATGATTGCACTAGATTCTCCTGGGTATAATTTATCATAAAAAAGAGCCAGAAATTTCAATGCTTTAAAGAATTTAAGAACATGGTCGAGAAGCATACAGGGAAATTCATTAAGATTCTCCGCTTTGATCAAGGGGGAGAATACAAGTTGAGAGAATTCATGAAATTTTGCAGGAATCACTGGATTATTCAACAGTTCACAGTACCTCACACTCCACAACAAAATGGAGTTGCTGAACAAAAGAACAGAACCCTTTTGGAGTGTGCATGAAGTATGCTTCAAGGTAAGGGTCTATCCAATGGTTTTTGGGTTGAAGCCATCAACACTCAAGTATATTTGAAAAATAGGAGACCAACTAAATGTATTAACTTTATAAATCCTTTTGAAGCATTTTATGGATATAAGCCTGCAACGAATCATTTAAAGGTTTTTGGGTTAAAATCCTTTGCCCATATTCCCAAGGATGATAAGAAGAAGTTAGACCCTAAGGCCATGAAATGCATCTTTGTAGGATATTGCACTGAGTTTAAATCTTATAAGTTGTTTAATCCTTTGAATCATAAAGATTTTGTGAGTAGAGATATGTTATTTCATGAGAAGGCTGAGGAAGGAAATAAGGAGAACAATCTTAAAGAGTGGCACATTCCATTGTTGATGGAAGAAAGAAGTGAGGACAACCAACAACAACAACAACAGAAAGAGGAAGAAGCAGGTGATGTAATCAGTAATTCAATCCCACTAAGGTTTGAAGCAGACATATTTGAAGAGTGTCCCTTACCGAGAAGATCAGGTAGGCAGACTCAACTACCAGCAAGATTGAAAGACTAATCTTTAATGTTAAACATTTTAAATGTTATAGAGCCCACAAATTATAAATAAGTTAGTCAATTGCATGCGTGGAGGGCCACAATGAAAGAAGAATTTAAATCTATTATTAGAAGTAATAGTTGGGAACTAGTTGAATTGCCTAAAGGAAAAATACACATAGGTTGCAAGTGGCTTTACAAACTGAAATTTAATGCAAATGGGAGAATAGAAAATTTTAAAGCTAAACTGGTAGCAAAGGGTTATTAACAGAAATAGGGAATTGAATATGAAGAAACCTTTGCTCCTGTAGCCAAACTGAATACTATTAGAATGCTAATTGTTGTAGCTACATAACATCAGTGGAAGCTACACCAGTTAGATTTTAAGTCTGGGTTTTTAAATGGTGATTTAAAGGAAGAGGATTATTTAATGTAGCCTGAAGGGTAGGAGCATTTAGTTTGTAGATTGAAAAGTCCCTTTATGATTTAAAATAGGCACCCAGGTCTTGGTATGAAAATATTGATTCATTTTTCTTAGAGCATGGTTTTCATTGGAGTAAGAATGATCCAAATCTATATGCCATGGATGATGAATAGGAGTAGATAATTTTGATTTTCTTGTATGTGGATGACATGATTATAATTGGTAATGCAGATGCATTAATCAAAGAAATCAAATTGGAGATGTCACAAGTTTTTCGAATGAAAGACCTCAGAAGTTTACATTATTGTCTAGGTGTGGAAGTGTGGAGAGACTCTGCGCAAGCTTTCCTTAAGGGAAGTATGTCAGAGGGCCGCTCAAAAAGTTCAGAATGGAACAACATAAGACAACATTAGTGCCTTTACACAATAGCCTGAAATTTTACAGAGATGATGGCTCTAAGGAGGTGGATGCTACTTTGTACAGGTAGCTAGTTGGTAGCCTAATATATCTGACTACAACTAGACCAAGCATAGCATCTATGTAAGTGTGTTGAGCTAGTTCATGTCTAAACCTCTTGAAATTCATTGGGTAGCAACAAAAAGTGTACTGAGGTATCTTCATGGTACTTGTGATTATAGTATTTTATACATCAATACATCTGATATTACTTTAGCAGGTTTTTCAGACTTTGATTGGGAAGTTAACCTGGATGATCGACGATCTATCACAGGTTATGCATTTAGTGTTGGATCTGGGGTCATAGGATGGAGCAGTAGAAAGCAGAGCACTGTGTCTTTATCTTTAGTTGAAGCCGAGTACCAAGCAATATGCACAATAATATGTGAAGCTATCTGGTTGAGGAGGCTTCTCCATGATGCAGGAGAAGAGAAGAAAGAAATGATCATCATCAAATGTGACAACGAGAGTTCCATTAAGCTAGCGAACAACCTAGTGTTTCATAAGAGCACGAAACACAGATACTCAATTTCACTTCGTTAGAGAAAAGGTCCAGTCAAAAGAAAGTTTTATTGAATACTGTAAAACATGTGACAATGTCGCTGACAATTTTACAAAGCCTCTTGGGAAAGTGAAGTTTGAATCGCTTAGAGGGATGAATGTTAGGACTTCAGGATAATCCTTTCTCTATTAAGGGGGAGAGTTGAAAATAATTAATATTATATTGTATTGATGGAGAAATGGTTACATGGTTGTAATGTTCTCCATTAAGGGGAAGAGTTGAAAATAATTAATATTATATTGTATTAATGGATAAATGGTTACATGGTTGTAACGAAACTTCTTATGTTATGGTTAGTTCCTAGGTTGTAGGAGTTTGTTCTCACCTCTCTATTCTTTTGTGATGTATTTATTGAATCATCTTTGATTAATTGAATCATAGAGCGCTCCAATTTGTGTAGCATGCTCACCTGTTAATTCAATTCAGTTATTTTCTTTCCAACTTTCAATTCAGTTATTTTCTTTCCAATTTTCTAACAAGTTTTGTTTAGTCAAACTACATTTAACGTTCTGTAAAAATTCAAGAAATGTAGAGTGTCTCTCTGTTTGATTTTTGGAATTGAGTTCTCTTCATTCTTAAAAATGTTTAACTTTTAGCAAATATTTATTAAAATGATAGATTGTAATTTTAGATTTTATTAGATTTTAATAATACTAATTTAATATTTTATACCTATTTCAATTACATAATCGAGTATGTTTTTTTTTACCTATTCTTAAGTTGTCATTATACTTAATTTAGCATAATACTCCATCCTTTCATATTTTATTAGATTTTATAATAATAATTTAATTACTCCATCCTTTCATATTTTATTAGATTTTATAATAATAATTTAATATTTTATACTTACTCGAATAAGATCGTAGTCAAAGGAAACTCCTATTTCCAACTTTATAGAAAAGTTAATGCACCCTCACATGCGCTCTCTCGATAGCCAGATATAACACGCGCCCGGTGATGACTAGAGAGAAAAAATGTTATATCGGCCTATCGAGGGCGCATGTCAAGACGCATTAACTTTTCTATAGAATTGGAAATAAAAATTCCCATAGTAAAATATGTTGCTTTTTATCATTCTTAAATTTTCATTATACTTGATTTAACATAATACTCCATCATTCTAGTTGAATTTATGTTACGGGATTTACCACTTTATATAGGGAGTTGTGCTCCATAGCTACTAGTTGGCTCACTTTGTCATTTCACAATAGTTTACCGTTAAAAGCAGCTCTGTTTTGGGTCCCATTTTCATTTATTGGATTTATCAGGAGGGTTCAAGGAATCTGGAGACGTGCTTACCATTTTATCAGAGTTATTTCAACATCAGCGGTACCACCGACATTAACTATTCCTAGGGCGATTTTAGGATTTGATATTGATTAGGTGGTTGAAAGATGCGCCTGATATTTTCTTGTGTTGAATTTGTATTCCAGATTTATATGTAACTAGTTTCTTGGATTTAGTTATATAATGAGATTTGAAGTTTTTCATGATGAATGATATCTATTAAAATATTTAGCGTAATCATTATCATTGCATAATAGTAATTTAGCATTTTATGAGTGTTATACTAGGAAAAAAAAAATATTATATCGTGTAAACTTTAAGTATAATAAAAATAAAAAACTATAAAATGTTTTTAAACTTATTTTATATATATATATATTTGGTCTATTTTGTCAATAGGTTAGGTTGTGATGTTGGACGTCCTGCTTGTGGTTGTGTTGTTTTTTTATTTTATTTATTAATAATCGTTGTAATTATGTAATTCATTAAATTATTTAGGAATATTTTCTCATTAAAGGTAGTTTGCTAAAAAGACTATTATGAATTTCTTGTTAAGTGAATATAGAAATAGTGATAATGATTGAGTGAGTATAAAAGCAACTCAAAGAAACGTCTTGCCAACTGTCACATTTTATGAGAAACTTGAAAACTCATAGAATAAGCTTGATATTTCATTACTGAATATAATTATTTATAAATACATTTGAAAGAGAATCAATAATGACCTCTGTCGATCTCCGCCGTCTTGAAATGTTGTTCTAATTGCATAGTCACATTAAATTTTCTGACATGTGAATAGTGGGTGGTGCAATTTGGGGAATTGTGATTAATGGTCTAACACATTTCCCATCACATTTGTTTAATTTTATAATTTCTAAAATATTATTTTTAAATCTGAATTTGAAGGAAAAATACCTTACGATTTTTTTTATATTTAGACAATTTGGAAGAAAAGACAAAAGATTTTTTTTTTTTATTATATATTGAATATTTAATTTCTCTTTAAATGTTTAAATTTAAAAAAAAATCCTTTGGTTGATTTTAATTTAGTTAAAATGTTCTTAATATTTTAAATTTTGTGAACTAAAATGGTGAGGTTTATCCGAGTTTCCTGCTTGAACGATTATTACTTAATTTTAGTGCAATCATGTATTATGAATCTTCAGGCATTGGCCTGGCTTTCACATTTTTTCCCTACTTTAATATCTGTTTTTGAAAATTTGTGCAAGAAAATAATTTTAATATAATTTTAATGATAAAATTGAAATTGATATAAATTTATTTTTATTATATATGAAAAATATTACACCCGGTAAAAATAAATATTAAAATTCATGTTAAGAGTCGAACCGTCAAATTTAACCCAGGAATAAAGTGTGTTCCATTCATTCTTTGTCGGCAATATTGGTCAGTTCCGGCAGGCGCGCTGTCGAGAATAGCACATCGATTGTAGGTGAAGTTCCTGGCAGGCCGTCACCTTTGAAAAGGAAAAGATGGCCATAGAAATTCCCTGGTGTGGTAGCCACTACTCGAGTTCGAGTTTGGCCAATCTCTTCCAACTATTTCCGTTGTCGTTGATGGTTGTTTTTCTACGAAAGACTCTACCGTTGATTTTGGTGTTTGTTGGCGTGTTTAAGTTCACACGCAAATGACGTCACCTGAAACAGCCGTAAATGGAGAGCCAGATGTAATCATAACGTAGTGGTGTAACTAATGTGGTGATGTTCCATTCGAAATTATAACGTAATGAAATGGAAACTTGATACTAGGGCGAAGATCCAATGGAAAGATGCAACACTTCGACATTCCGTTCGAAATATTTTTACAATATATATTTTAGGCTAGCCCATAATTTTGGTTGAAAATCTATTTTTGGCTGGAATCAGCCATGTGTTTGGTTGTGTTTTGTTTTTTTAAGGAAAATGTTTAATTTTTCTTTATAATAGAAATAGATTCACTATCACCAAAAACTCTAGAAACCTTGAGACCTATAACCTAAGTTTCCCAATGTTTCCGCCCAATTTTAATCAAAATATTACTTAAACAAAATATAACATAGATTTCTATTATATAAGAGTTAACCTAAGTTTCCCAATGTTTCCGCCCAATTTTAATCAAAATATTACTTAAACAAAATATAACATAGGTTTCTATTATATAAGAGTAGTTTAAAGAAATCAAATATATATATATCCTCGTTAAACTAATATACAACTAAGGTTTAATATATATATATATATATCTTCGTTAACTAATATAACATAGGTTTCTATTATATAAGAGTATATAAGAGTAGTTTAAAGAAGCCATATATATATATATATATCTCTTCGTTAAACTACTTTTAAATAATAGAAGTTATTTCAAATAAAAATCAATTAATAATTATAATATTAAAAAAATATTTTATAAAAAGTTTGTATAGTATAAGATAAAGAGAATATTTTATAGATATATGTTATTTTATATATGAAAGATAGAAGATGAAATTATTAAATAAAAATATTCAACATCAATTTTTAATAAATAAAATATAAAATAAGTGAATATATATAATATTTTTAATTAAAACGGTTACCAAGAGTCAAGATGACTTATAATTTTAAGTTTACATGGCAAAAGAGGTTTGAATTTCAAAAATTTGATCATTTTCACATAGAGATAATTAAGATAGTTGTATGGTCATTATAGTAAAATTAATATGTATATCAATACATTTAAAAATTTATATATAATAATAGCTATTATGATTAATCTATTATATATAGAGAGGTGTACTTTAAGGAAATAGCATTTTTCTCATAAATTTATCAAAACCGAGCAAATAAATAAAATTTCTCACATATTTAATACTAATTAATACAAATAAATAAATACAATGCCATAAACAAAAGTAATAATGATAAATGTTATTTTTATATTTATTTAAAAAACGAATGTGATCATCCCATATAACTGGATACGCTCGGAAAGGGGAGGAAAAAGTCGTTACAATCGATAATATGTATTGAATGTATTCCAATTTTAATGGACCACATTAGTATTATAAATTTTTGCAATGAAGTCAGCTACGTCGAACAGTTGGAAGAACGAACCAACCTGGAGTCCCTCTGGCCACGGGCGTGATCAACGTGGGCGACTAGCGGTTGTGGTTACGATTGAGAATACGCCATCATGACTTGCATTTCCGTGTGTCCTATTATTTGCCGTATCAACGAAGTTTACAAATGCAAAAAGATTTTAAACACAACGCGTTCAATCGTGTTTCTTGTGATCTATCTACTGACGTCTATCTATATATTGTGAACCAGCTGTGGGGCTCATCGTGAGCGCTGGTTTATTTAAGTAGTAAGAGAAGTGATCCAAGATTCATTATAGATTTGTTTAATTAAAAGTTAGATTTAATTTAAGTATATGATGAACAATTTAAGAAAAAATGTTTTTTATCTTCAATTTTATTAAAGTTATAAAAATGATATATACTTTCATCTTAAGCTATAAAATACATGAAAATTTATTTACATTCACAACAAATTAAAGAAAACACATTTTATTTCTTCTTTCAAATTTTAACTACTTAATCGAATGGCAATACAACAATATCTTAAAAATTTATAGCGTTTATATTAATTAAACAAGTTTTTATATTGTAATTTTATAAGGATTCAAGAATATTAAACTTATTGGAAAGAAAATGATATTTAAATTTAAATGTAACACTCTCGGAAACTTGTAAATGTTTTGTTTTACCACAAATGATTTGGTAAAATCGTGGACCAGGTAAAGGCCTAAGATGGATGGTAAAACATAAATGTTATTTTATTTATTTGAATTTATTTAGTTTACAAATAATACAAGCTATGGCTAGCCATAAAATTATGGGAAAATATGCTAAAAGAGAGTTTCATTTACCAAAAAATTAGAAGAGAGTTATTCCTCTCCCTAGAGATGAGTTGGGACAAGTGAGTAAGAGGGTTAGAGGGAAGTAAACTTGAGGCATCCTTGGAGACTTGGTACCTAGGTGAGGATAGCCAAGAGAGGATTTGAACTTGAAATAGGATGTTATTAAATGTAAGATAGGATGCTACCAGTTAGGGTGGCATTCTTGAGCTAGTGGGTGGTGAGTGGAAACCCTAAGGCAAACTTGTGAGTATGTGTGTTCTTTGGCTGGACTTGGAAAATATTGATGCCTTTTCTGGCATTCTTGAGCTCATGGGTGGCCAGTGGAAACCCTAAGGCAAACTTGTGAATATGTGTGTTCTTTGGCTAGACTTGGAAAATCTTGATGCATATGTGTGTTCTTTGGCTAGACTTGGAAAATCTTGATGCCTTTACTGTCTGGAAAGAAACTCACTAGGGGGGTTATGGTAGTGGATATCATACTCACTAGTTGGGTGGAGCACTTTCTTTCCTAGTGACTTTATGGTTGGTCCATAGAGTTAAAGAAAGATAAGTAATTGATCTATTATTTTTGATGTAATGTTTTCTTATATGCCGTGTTAGAATATGATACATGTTTCTTGACTAAAAGAAAAAAAATATGTAGAAGGACTCTGAGTTAGGATTTATGTTCAGTAAATTTGAAAATTAAATTTAGCGAACCAAATTAGCTCACATGCCAAACTGGCTAACCAGCAGCCTAGAACCAGGTTAGCTCACATGCCAAACTGGCTAACCAGCAGCCTAGAAACAGTCTTGGGTTCGAGATAAGAAGACTCGAAATAAGTGAGTAGGTCCTCAAATTAGGTCACACTCAGAGCCTCCAAAAAAAATTTAAAAGAAAAACCAAAACATCGCATTGAAATTATTGATAACCATTTCCATAAAAGGTATAACCAGTATACATTTGAAGACAAACAAACTAATACGAGTATTATCTTTGTATAAGAGAAACTACGATAACTTCAATGACGACAGTAAAGTATATAACCCTGAGTCAAGTTTTAAGCCGGAAGGTGATTACATGACCATGATAACAAATATAATACCAGGGGTAATGTATGCTTTAAAAATTAGAATAAGGAAGTGTGAAAGAGGGCTTTAAAACCCTAGTATATTTTTCCCTTACAGACCCACAACGTTTGTCTATACGAGACCATAAGAGGCGCTGCATGTCCTTACTTATAAACAAAGAATGATCATTCATACTGCACACAACAGAATGAAAGTTACTGTAACCAAAGTAATTTACATTCTCAATTAAGGCTACAAAGGAAGTAATGAAATTTTGTAATACAAAATAGATGATAAATGGAAAAGAACCCATAATAATTAACGAGTACAGTTCGCAAATGGAATTGTTCACGGCTAAAGGCCACATCATATAACAACAACTAACGGGCGAGAGCGGAACATATGGTTGGAATTTAATTCCAACTGCAACACAAAACCGCTGGACAGAAATCTGATCTTTGTTGATATTCCAGATTGTTTGATGCCGTAAAGTCACTCTTGATATTTTGCACATTGATGAGCATTAAATTCACAGAATTTAATTCCCTGCAACCGCCGACTTGCTTTATAAAGGCATCACCGCTTCTGCATTCAGTACAGATAAGCGTTATAGGATATTTTGGTTATTTTATTGTTTATACTTAGATATTTTTTTTCTCTATAAATGTACAGCTATTCTGTTTTAAGGTTAGAAGAATGAACAGAAAGTTTTTTTTGTAACGCACAGCAGTGCTGAACCTGAAATTTTCTGAGATAAAGAAAATTGGTTTCTTGAACTGAAGTGTTTCTGTTGTTATCCTCTGTCAAGAGGAAGACGAATTTGTATCAGCTGATTTACTGTTTATGAATACAAGTTAATTTTGTATTGTTGTTACACCACTTGCACATCACTGTTACACAAGTTTCAGTCTTGCTGAGTATTGTTTTGTTTTTCAGTTTTGTTTTTGAATTATGCTGTTACACCAGTTTCAGTGTTGCTGAGTATTGTTTTGTTTTTCAGTTTTGTTCTTGAATTATCAAAAATTACAACTGCGTTGCTGCAACACCAAATCTACGTCGCTGCAACACCAAACTGTGTTGCTGCAATACTGTTTCCAGCAAACAATTTTCTGTTTATTGTGTTAAAAAAAACAGAGTGTTATTTAGCGTTGCTGCAACACCAAACTGTGTTGCTGCAACACCATTTCCAAAAAAAGATTTTTTCAATTTTCTGTGAAAAACAGAATAAAAGACAGTATTTTTTTTACTGTCTGTTATGGAATTTACAAAGAATTCTAACATATATTCCATTTTCAAAAGAAAAATTCAACAATAATTAAAGAAGGCTCTGTAGTATCTATTCTAGGAAAAAATCTAGGCGAGAGAATGGATTTAAGCCTCGCAAATTCCTGGAATAAGACAAGAAAATAATTTAGAAATCGGAACCTTGCTTAGTCCCATCATGAGCGCTCTTTTTCAAGCCTGGCGGTTGTCTCACATGTAAGGAGGAAAAACCCAAGACTTTGTTATAGAAGAAAACGAAACTATATATATAAGAAAAGAGAGGTTTGAATAGAAGAGAGGTATGGTTTCTACCTGAATAATTACTGAATGGAGCAGTTGTGCCAGTGACCTGCTCAACGAGAAGAAATCCATGTTGAACAAGAATAGTTTGGAAGCTACTACAAAAAAAAATCACATTAAACTCCTCGAATGAAAGTTCTGGAACATGTGTAAACTTAAATACCCTAATCTAAATTCCTTCGTTCTGTACTTGTTAACTGGTAAGGAAATTTTGAATTTCCTTGTATAGCAAAGTAAGCAAGTAATAAGAAACTTAATCTCTCGGTACAAAATATTCTAGTTCTTTAATTATGTGTGAACAAGGAAAAGGGGTTTTGCCCGAACTGCTTCAGAAACACTAGGAAAGTTGGGGAACGTTGTCGAAAGACAACATCCGACAACCCGAGCCTCCCACCAAGGGTCGACACATATTTAATAGAGTAAACACTAGAGGTTAAACGATACCCATGAAAGAGACATCTAGAAAGAGCATAGGGAAAATTGGCTGCTTAAAAAATTGAACAGAAAATTGAATGGTAACAGAAACCAGAGAAAATAAATTTAAAGAGCATAGGGAAAATTGGCTGCTTAAAAAATTGAACAGAAAACTGAATGGTAACAGAAACCAGAGAAAATAAATTTACTTTAGACCCTTACGTCTTTAATATACTAAGAATATGGCCAACTATCAAGAAAACCATCCAAGGAGCCACAGACTATCAATTTCCAGAGGAAGGTTACTAGCAGATCTCACCTCAGACATGCCGTAGTGTGAATGAGCAATATGGAGCAGTGGGGGGAGGGGATACGGAGGGTAGTTGCGTGATAACTGACCTCGTTAATTCTAGAACTTGGATCTATCGAAAGGAATGCAGGAGAGTTTCATGAGTGTTCGCCAGCTTTTCCTCTCTCAAAATTTCCATCACATAAATTATTACATAATATATGGATAAGTCCATAATCCAAACAAAAAGAAATTATACATCAAGTAGAAGGGAATCACACTAAAAAAAATACATCACGACAATAATAATAACGATTTTATGATACCTTAAGGGTTGAAATTGTTAAGGTATCATTGTTTTCTAGAGAGTACTTTGAAATGTAACATTTTCCATGGTGTTGGAATATCCACTCAGCCATATTAGCACATACAAATTATTAAAAAATCATTATAGTTGCATCATGTAAGGAAGAAGATAGGATGTATTTGCAACTCAAAAGAGTTGGAATTTAAAGAAATATATATTATTATTATGGGTAGTAAAATAAATAAATAAACAAATTTCATTATTTGATAATATGCCTCAAGGAAATTACTACGAGTAATACTATAAACAAAATTTAGAGTGGCAAATGTTACAATTTATATCAGAGCCAAGTGATCAATACTGAGACCTGATTAAGGACAAGAAAAGTGAAAATTTATCTTAGGAGTGCACCGAAGTAATCCCATCACATGAGTTAAATTATCAAAGTATTCATCGACTCATTGCCAAGGCCACTCTCATGTACAAACACTGGCTTATGGAGCATCTAAGAAAACAAACAATTGCTTGAAAGAGTTATTTGAAAATAAAGGATAAGTAAGAAAATCATATTTTGTTACTGGTGGATAATGAGAAAAGTTCATGAATCTAGAACGATCAAGGAATCATATGCACTAACAATCAGAAGATGAATATTGCTAAACTAAGTAGAGTTAAAGTAACATTCCTACACAATTGATATGTTTGAGAAGGAAGATGGGTGTTGTTGGTGCAACCATTATGAGAATTTTGGGATTATCTGTAGGACAACTGTATGTTAGTGGTTGCAAGGTTCTTTATTAATTTACATAAGGACTATTTCAATATATAGTTTATAAGAGTGATATTCGTAAGAATGATACTTATGACGATTTTGGCCAAGAAAGGGGAGATGTATTAAAAGGATTCAAAATTACTAATGACATCAAAGTAAGAAACATTTAACTGTCATCTCCAATATATTTCACCTATACTAGATGTTGACTGAGAACCTTGTTGAAAGGATGAGTAAAGAAAACCATTAATGATAGCCTAATTTTTTTTTGAATCCTATCCGCGATCGAGAAGAAAGTTGTAAAGGAATGAAAGCTTTAGCAACATTGTAAAAACACTCAACATGACGAATGCATTGTATGTTTAAAAAAAAATGAAGAACCTTTGTTATATATAAAGAAAAATGTATGGTATACAGATATATCTAAGGAAGCCAGTTGAGCATACATAAGGATAATTATTTTCGAAGTTCAATAGGGATGTACAATGATCATGGTTACAAAATATGTGTACAAATATGAGTCAATGGTGGGGATTAGTGGGAATCGTTAGGAATCATTTCCATTGATATGGTAGATATTACCAGTGGTGATAATAAAAGATAAAGAGAAATTTTTTATGTCAATAGTATACCTTAGGTATAAATATGGTTAGTGCGATCATGCTGACCAATGGAAATAAAGTTCAAATTAATAAATAAATTTATGAACTTCTATACTACACAGTGTTTTAAAAAGCGGGGCCATAAAAATAATGGTTCTTAATGTAGAGAAACTAGAAAAAACCATCAACATGAAGGATTATAACAATCAAGTGGTCTAGAGCTATAGTACAATGGCTAGATAAGAAACCTGATAAAAAACCAATGAAATAAAGATAAGTTGTGACAAATATGATGAAAGAAAATGAGTCTCAGAAATAATAAGTAAACAATATAATTGAAATTTTGAAAGTTGGAAGGAATGTGGTAAATTTATATGGGTTATTCCCTGACACCAAATAAACGTGGAAGCACATTAGAACAATGTTGTTGACATCCAGAAAAGATAGTTGTGTTACATCAACATTTAGCAAGTATAATATGAGTAAGATTAGAGTCAAAAATATGAAAATTTACTAAGTAGTGCAGTGGACCTAAACATG
This sequence comes from Pinus taeda, assembly GCA_000404065.3. Taxonomy (NCBI): domain Eukaryota; kingdom Viridiplantae; phylum Streptophyta; class Pinopsida; order Pinales; family Pinaceae; genus Pinus; species Pinus taeda. Next base: position 220,320 of record APFE031510816.1, read on the forward strand.
CGAAAGGATTCCAGATAATTTTAGGAAAAATTTTGTACCTTTTGTATGAAGAGGACTGAAGAATTATGTGAGTTATAGACTCGCAATAGTGAATCCTAGAATGATTCCCTAAATGATTTATTTTATAACCGCCTCGTAATTGGGAAAGCTAAGTGTGATTGAAAACAAGATGACATAGAATTTTCATTAATTGAAATAATTATGATATCTAAAAGATGTTAGATAAGTTGAAACAATAAGGTGAACCAGAGTAAATGCATGCTAGATTGCAGAGTGATTTAGTGGAACAGTGGGAGACTATATCTATATATATAATAAAAACAAATGATACAATTGTAAATTACAATGGGAACTCTTAACCTGGTCCTTGCTAGTTTGATACCTTAAATTTAAAATTTTGGCCAATATCATAAGTTGAAAATGACAACCTAAGAATATAAGTATATATATGTGTGTGTGTGTGTCTGTGTATGTGCGGTACACACAACAGTGAGTATGTATATCAAATGCTTATAAGATTTCATTGTATTAACACGCCTTGAAGAATGAAAGGAGGGTTCAAGTAAAATTTTGAATAGAAATGGACAGGTAACTGAGCAAGATAACTAGATAATATGGCATTAATTTTAATGAAATTTATAGTTGAAATATATATATATATATATATATATATATATATATATATATATAATATATATATATATATATATATCACATAAACAAAAGCATTATGACATGGAAAGGGCAGTTAGCCACCAATTAATGTTACCTCGATAAGTGCCCCAAATATCACTTCGATAGACACAAACGAAGTTTGGTCAAGTGATTGACTAGAATGAAATTTTGTTTACCAAATTACCATGTCAAGGTAACCACAGTAAGATAATGTATTAAGAAGGTTGACAGTGAAGGAAGGTGGAGGGTTTTAAAAACACCTTAATTAATAATTGCATAACAAAAGGGCATAAAGACCAAAATGAGAGTTGAGAGGACTCATGAGTGAGGAAAGTTAGAAAAATATTGTTGTGAAATTTGGTGACTCGAATTACTTTTTATCTTTCATTGATTTTAAGTATGCCATACTATTCCAAGTTGTGTTCGCAAGCCATCATAGTGACTCCATTAATATTATCTTGTGCTTTTAAATATTGGTGGTATTGGGAATTAACAAAGGAAAGGAATGGAATGGAAAAAAAAAATAATAATAATTGAATTATAAAATTTTGATTGAGACTTCTATGTGAGATGACTGACCAACAAGTAATGTGAATGGGACTAGGTCAACATAAACAAGGACCAGAGGTAATACTTGTCCTGGAATGGTAAGTTGAAGTAGTTGTCCTAGAGCTTTAGTAATGTTTTGTTGTGGAATTCTGAAATAATAATGGTGTCTAAAGAACATATCTTTAACTACAAGCCATGATAGAAACAAAGTATGGAATCTCCCTTTAACTTAAAAAAAAAAAATTGAATGAATGAATGATGATGATAAAAAGTATGAATACTGTTAAATGAATAGTTATTACCATATTGAACTAATATTGTTGTTTCTTTTTTAACAATCCCCAAAATTTTGTTGGTTAAATATATTAAAGTAACTGACTAATTCAATGAAGTGCCTATAGGTAGTAGTAATTTAATTATAACGAGAAATGTTGGCTGGAAAGGCATATAACATGTAGTCAGTTACTTTATAACAATCCCCAATATCATATAGGTAATAGTCATCAAGCTCTATGAGAGATTACTACATACACGAAATCAACTAAAATAATCCACCATTGATTTATTCAAAAGTGACGTTTAAATAGCTTATTTCCAATTTTCTTCTTTTCAAAAAGTTAAGTAGACCATCATCCATTTTTCTATAATGGGCACAAATATTCTAGAATTCATTTTTCCTAAATTAGCCTGTCATCCATATTTCTCCTATTAGCTATTACATGATGGGTCTTTTTCTTGAATCCAAAACCTCAATTTATCTTGAGATTCCCCCTTCCTCCATTATTAATGGAATTGGTGCAAAACCTTGACTATGATAATATCCTCGAGTAATGTTTATTGAAATTTGAACTAAGAGTTGATTGAGAAGTCTGCCCCACATGAGGTTTGGTGAGGTTACATGTAGAATTTTATAACATAGTTGTTTGGTGATTAAAAATTTTAGAGGTTTTATATTTGTGGACATAGTAATTTAGGATATGCATTGAGCTTTTTATGTTGTGAACTAAGTTATTTGAGTATGCATTTCATAGGACAAATAACATCCATATCCTAGAATTTGTATTAGATGGAAAGTATTTTAGGACATTTGTAGTTTTATGTTCTATAGTATCATATTTCCAAACTTTGCAAAATATATTCTAGTGCAATATCTAATATCTATTTGTTTATAGAAAAGGAAATTACTAGAAAGTATTGATTAATGAAGTTTTTTGTCTAGTAATTCAATCATGTGTTTGGCCTGTTTTTTTTAATGGCTTTGACTTATATCTTGCACTGAGCCATTCATTCTATTATCACACATTTGTTGTATTTAAAAATTTATAATAATGAGAAACATTGGTTACAATTAACATAAAAATTACTTTTCTCATAATTTGTGTTTAAGAAATTCATTAGTGAAAAGTTATTTATTATTATTATTATGCATCATGATAAATATAAAAGCAATAGTCTATAACGCGACTTTTTGAAAGTCTTTCCGGCGGATTTTTCCGGTCAAAATCCGGCAGCAATTCATTGGAATCCCATGTTTGATAGCTAGTTTCTGCACAATCAATGGCTGCCAGGGGTTTTTCAGGGCGCTGAATCCAAATATGCAGTTAAAAAACCATTTTAACTTCTAAAAATCAAGATTTAACCTCATTTCTTCCGCCGGATTCCGTCACCGGAATCTCCAAAAAGTCGCATTATAGACAACTCCAATATAAAATAGTATTTTCAAAAATGTAAACTAACACTGATATTTTTAATATAGAATTTATTGTTTCTGGACAGAAAAAGTATAAATACCAAAACTTCAATTTTTTTTATAGGACAGATAAATCCAAACCCAAATTCATCCTAACCAAAATCCAATCTTGCGGAGTAGTAACTTGTGTTCAACGATTAACTCTGGTCAGTGATATTTACCAGGTTCCGGCGGGCGCTGTGTCGAGGATGCCACATCAATTGTCGGTGAAGTTTCCGGCAGACCTTCAGCTTTGAAAAAGAAAGATGTCCACTGAAATTACTGGGTATGTTGTCCAGTTCACTTTTTATTTTTTAAGGAGGACTCGCCATTTAATTTGGGCAACCTATGGCGATTGTGTTTTCTTTGAAACTCTGAAAGTTTTCTATTTTTACTTTGGGGTTGGTTGCAACTTGCGTGTTCGTGTCCACATTCTCTGCCCTCTCGATTATGACATGTGCCCTTTGTCTTTTAGAGCCGCCGACATTTTTCATATTTAAAGAATGAAATGAATAGATAGCCACATGCAATAATTTTGTCGATTTGTAATTTGTGGGATGAAATTCTATTTCGAAATTATAACGTCATGAGATGGAAACTTATAACGTCATGATATGGAAATTTGATACTCGTGCGAAGATGGAATCGAAAGGCCCACAATGCGACAAAATATTATTACAATATATATTTTATTAAAATTATATATACAATATTCATATATGTTAAATTTGGGATAGTATTAACTTTTAATGAAAAAATTATTTATTTATATGTAGAATGCGGTAACTAATAGTTGTGGAATTATAATTTCATTAATATTTTAATTTTATTAATACAATATACGTCATATATTAGATTTTGTATATGGTTAAATCTAAAAGTTAATATATACTACCAATGTATTAATGGAAATGTTAATATTGATAACCATAAAATATTATCAAAATTATACTATTAATCGTAAAACCTTTTAAAAACAATTATTTTTGGAAACCCTGTAAAATGTTTTTACTCATGGAATGTCTTTCAGATTCTACGATTAATGGTAAAACCCTAAAAAAAAGTTATTCTTCAAACCCTCCCAAAATGTGTGATAATTATATGTTTTTAAACTAAACATTAATTTCCATTCGATTTCCATTTCTTATTATTTTGAAAAAATTGAAATTTATTTTATATTTTGGATTAATATTAAAATTAATTATTTTCAACTATACTAATTTTATAACGTTTCTTTTTTTACTCTTTGATCACAGAAATAAGATTTTAAAGAATGACAATTAGGTTCTCTTTTCTTGAGGTCCGATAGACCATGTTGGTCTTAGTAAATGTTGTTGTTGTTGTTGTTGTTGTTCTTCTTCTTCTTCTTCTTCTTCTTCTTCCGCTACGTCCACGGAAATATCTGAGCTTGATCAAGCTTCAGGGAGAATTCACCTTGTGACCTACGAGGCACTTATTTGACTAGTTGAGCTAACCCTTGGGGCGTTTTCACCACAAGTGTTATTAGCTCTTAGTGTTTATTTTTATTTGATCATGCTTTTCTTTTTACATAATTTTTGAAATATATATTTTTTTAAAATTAATATTGACAACAATAATAATTTAAAATAAAGTTATAATTTAACTTCTTTTTTTTCTCTTGATAATGTGAAATGTATGATAAGATAAATGTATTGATCATTATTATGGATTTATGTGTAAAAACGTTTACTAGCCATTTAATTTATATGTTTGACCTACTTATTAATATGTATGATAAGATAAATGTATTGATCATTATTATGGATTTATGTGTAAAAACGTTTACTAGCCATTTAATTTATATGTTTGACCTACTTATTAATATTTTAACATCCATTGAAAAAATTATGAAATTATTTAGAAGTTTATTTAAGCTTTAAGAGAAGTGGTCTAAGATCATTATAAATTTGTTTAATTAAATATTCAACACAATTAAGAAGAAAATATTTTCAAATTTTCATTTTCAATTCCTTTATAGTATCACTGTGACAAAATCTTTCATCCAAAATAATCTTAGTAATAAACTAATACTCAATTTCATTATAAAATTAATAGCATATGGTTAACATTTTTTAATATTGGAAAAACATTTTTTTCAAATTTAAAGGAAATAATTAAATTTTAAAGATAATAATAACTTTAAAAAATGATTACAATTTAAATTAATAAAGTAAATTTTTATAATTATAATGATTAATAGGTTTAAACTTATTCAAAATAAAAATATTCATATTTAATGATTAAAAAAATAGATTTATTAGAAACATCAAAAATATTATAAATTAAATAACTTTTATTATAAATAAATGAATAATAATTAAATAAGTTATTTAATTGAATAAATAATGATTAAATAAGTTATTCTAATGGAATCATAAGTGATTTGATTATAAATAAGTGGATAAAAATGTAATTTTAATTGATTTTATAGTTTTTGTTTATTATATTTGCCATCAGATGTTATATAATATTGGATAGGTAGGTAGTTTTTACTTGTCTTAATGTGATGTTCAGTTTTTGGGTTCTTTTTAGTTTGTAGGACGTTGTTGTTAGTGTGATGTTTAGTTTGTGAGTTCGTTTTTAGTTTGTAGGAAGTTGTTGTTAGTTGGAAATTGGTGTGAGATTGAGATATTTTCTCAAATAATTGTATAATTAAGATAATTTTTCTATATTAAAAATTTATTAATATATTTATATGTAATATTATTTGATTAATTACTTAAAAATGCTTTTATGTATTTTTAATTTGGTATGAGAGTTTGACTAGATTTCACTTCCTCACACCTGAATTCAGAATCCACAAAGAGAATAAATCATAGTTACCAAATTTTTGTCCGAATAGAGAAAAAATTTGGAAAATTCGTTAATTCCATTGGAATAGCAAATACTTTGATAAAATTTGGTTAAGTTCAGGTTGTGTATGCATTTGTTCATGCCACTCTTAGTTGTGCTTCCTGTTGGCAAAGGTTTGGATCTACAAGATACAACACCATAATGTAGGAGCATCCAGCTAAGGGCACCATGACCGGGTGTTGGTCTCAGCCAAGGTGGAAAGATTTATCAGTATTTGGTTTTCTTTATGTTTAATTGGTCAAAGTAGAGTGTAGAGACTTGTTTCTTTTAATTTCGTTATTAGTTAGGGGAAGCCTAGGAATAATATAGTTAATTAGGGTCATTACTGACATTGTTTGTCTTTTATTGATTAATTCATCTTATAATTGTTTCCTTCATTTAGGGAAAAAAACATGTATATCAATTGTAAAACTTATAGCGCAAGAAGACCCGAATAAGTTAACAATTATGTAACTGAAAAAAGGCAATTGAAGCGTAATTGTGCAGAGTTCAGGTAACTATGGGCAAACAGTACAAAAACCAAATGTAAATCATTCGGAGAGGTTCAATTGAAGATAACAATAATATAAGACAACAGAAAACGGTTATCAAAACCTTGAATCTGAATCCATCTGTAACAGGCAATCCTTTCATTTCAATTTCCTTTTTTATTAATTACTGAGTGTGACAAATTAAACAACTAGATGCATTCCTGTATTTTTCTAGCAATCTTTTCCTAACAGGCAGAGACAGAGTTGTCAATATTCGAACGACGAGAACATAAAGCACATTATAACAAGGAACAAGGCAATGGAACCCAATAAGCAACACCAGTTCCAGAACCATGGTGCCAGCAACCACGAAAGTTGAAGGCAAACAGGACGCAAATTCACTAGAATTCTGCCACGACAGAGGTAGCCACTTGTAACCAATTCTTTTCATTTCCATTACATATAAATTAATGTTGGCACATTGAAACAAATAACAGTCCTCAAAGGTATAAGACCAACAACCAGAAATCGCAAAGACCTCCTTGACGGACAGTGATAAATAACAAAGCTAGGGTTCGGAACCCTATAAGACTATAGTATTGCCGACAAGAACAAGAAAATTAATTACAAGTTGTAATTGAGTCTATTGGACGCCAACAGTCAGAGGAGCCAACCCTCTCGTTTTACTAACCTATTGGCAAACTACATCGACAAGCAGAGAGGGAAGACTACAAATGGAGAATCTATAGTAGAGAACGACCCTACCCGTTTCACTGATAGAATCCGAGCCAGGACTCAATCCGAAGCCAAACCCCAACCTGTAGCAAAAACAACAGACAAGTTACTGAACACATACCAAAAACGAGAATGTGAAACAAAAGCAGACAAAGGAAGCGAAAGTGTTAATTACACTTACCTGAAGGATAGTTAGCGCCGGTAGCACAAGCTCGAACTTGGGTCGTGAACAAAAAAGGGAGCCCTACTCACAAGGAGCGACCACCCTTAGCACCACCGAAAAATTGAGCAGATAACTATAGTAAGGAAGAGAGAACATACCTTGCTGAAGTCTGTTGAAACCAAGCCCAGGGTCCGTTGTGAACACGACCTAGAAACCAAGGAAGTCAACAACAAATTAATTCATAATGCAACCACAGTGAACCACATAAAGGCAGTTAAAGAATAACTGAGACAGTAGTGTCCATGGAGCAGAGCGTTAACTAGGTAGAGGAAACCACAACCAGAAGTGGACAAGTGCCATTACAGAGCAAGATACTGTTGCATGCAAACCATCGTTGCAGGCTCAACGCTCACTGTATTTTCTTTGCAGAGCGAAAAACAAAAATGGTCGAATGACTAAAACCAAGGGTTTTGGTAACTTCAACAAGCGGGAAAACAGTAACCGAGGCGGGTACAACTAACCCATCTCCATTAAGAACTGACATAAATGCCACAAACAAATATCCAGAATAAACTTCTGCTTAGAGCTTAATCATATGTGTAATGATCCCGAATTATTTGTTAATCACACATTGTTAATGACAGTGCTGAGGTGTTATCATTAATAACTTTAAATCAAAGTATGGGCTTGTCCCATCATAGTGGTATCATAGTAGGATTTAGAGTTTTTCTTGAGAAATGGAAGATGGAAGGCAAGGACGTGGAAGAGGTGCTCAGAGAGCAGCAGATGAAGGATTGTGTGAGGAAATTAGGATCCTTACTACCCGTTTGGAGGCAGTTGAAGCAGGAAGGAGAATAGATCCAGAGGTAGGAGATGACAGCGACGAAGAAGTTGTAGTAATAGCATATGGATCAGATGAATAAGGGTCGGAAATGGGATTGTTGAGGTTGGTCCTATTGGTGAATAGCAAGCCTAAACTAGAAATTCCAAATTATGATGGAAACTTGTCCACGGAAGTTCTGTTGGACTAGATCAGTGAACTGGACAAATATTTTGAATGTGAAGAGGTTAGTGAAGATCAGAGAGTTAAGTTCACTGCAACAAAGCTAAAGGGACATGCAGCCCTGTGGTGGGACAGTATCTAAGCAGAGAGAAGAAGGATGAATAAGTTGCTGATAAATAAATGGTCAAGGATGGTGGCCAAGTTGAAAGGTATATTTATGCCCAAGGATTACCAGATTGCACTGCATCGACAACTGAAAAATTTGAGATAGAAGGGGATGATAGTAAGAGAGTACACTGAAGAATTCTACCAGGTAAATTTAAGGGCTGGTTATATAGAGGATACCCCGGAGAAAACAACAAGATATGTAAATGGTTTGAGATTAGAAATATTAGATGAAATCAACATTCTTTCCTCGAAAAATATAGAAGAAGAATACCAAAGTGCTATGAAGGCAGAGGAGAAGATCACCAGAAAACAAAATGCTAGGAGAGGACGGGGAACCGGTAGAGTAAAAGGACAGTCTTATGGCAGAGGACGAACTGTCAACAATAGTGAAGAAGGCAACAATTCTAAAACTTCTAGGACAACAGAAAAAGGTGACAACACTAGAGGTGGTAGGCCATATCAGCGAGGAAGAGGAAATGGCCGAGGCAAAGGAGCTAACTACCAGTGCTACAGGTGTCACAAGTGGGGGCACAGATCTTTTGAGTGCCCTGAAGCGGAACAAGCTGGACAGAGAGGTGCATATGTCACACAACCAAAGGAAGCAGGGGCACCTCCCCAAGAAGCAGAAAATGTGCCGGAAATAGGGGAAGCCTTAGTTTTGAACAAAGTGCTCCTCAAACCAGCCAAAGAAATAGCTAAACAAACTCAAAGAAAAGCATTATTCCAGACAATTTGTAAATCGCACAGAAAATGTTGCAAGCTGATTATCGACAGTGGGAGAATGGATAATATGGTTGCCATGGAGATGGTAGAGAAATTGGGGTTGAACTGGCTGAAGCAACCCACTCCTTACAACATATCATGGCTGCAGAAAGGCCATCAGTTGTTGGTGGATGAACAGTGCGAAGTTGAGTTCCACATTGGCAGATATAAGGATACGGTTATTTGTGATATAATGCCGATGGATGTATGTCATATACTGCTAGGAAGGCCATGGCAGTATGACAGGAAGGTAGTACATGATGGGAATACAAACTGCTATAAGTTTGTCAAACATGGGATCAAGCACACACTTGTGCCCATCAAGGAGGAGGAGACGACAGAAACAAGTGAGATGAGAGTGTTATTAATGGGGGGAAAACAATTTTTGAAGCAGATGGAAGACAATGAAGTAAGTTATTTTTTTGTAAGAAGAGAAAAGATAATGTTGTTACACACAGAAGTGTCATATTTTCCTACTGAAATTCAGGAAATGCTGCGGGAATTCAGCGATATTATAGTAGACGACTTACCAAATAAATTGTCTCCCAAGAGAAGTATAAGTCATCATATTGACTTTATACCTGGAGCAAGTCTACCGAATAAGGCAGCGTATCGGATGAACCCCAAAGACAATGAAGAAATCATAAAAAAGGTGCAGGAATTGCTAGATAAAGGGCTGATAAGGAAACGTTTGAGCCCCTACGCAGTTCCAACAGTTCTCGCTCCCAAGAAAGGAGGAGAATGGCGAATGTACACATATTCGAGGGCCATCAATAAAATCACCATCAGGTACAGATTTCCATTGATGTGGATGGATGACGTGGTGGACTGCCTGAACAGGGCAGCGTACTTCTCGAAAATTGATTTAAAGAGTGGGTATCATCAGATTCAAATTAGGGAAGGGGATGACTGGAAGACAACCTTCAAGACTAATGAAGGACTATATGAGTGGCTGGTAATGCCATTCGGATTGATTAATGCACCTAGTACCTTCATGTGACTGATGAACGAAATGCTGAAAGAATTCATTGGATAGTTTGTAATCGTGTACCTAGATGATATATTAATTATCAGCAAAACGAGGAACACTTTCGACATGTTCGGAGTGTGCTGGAAAAATTGCAGTATAATAAGCTGCTGATAAATCTGAAAAATGCACTTTTCTGCAAAAATAATTGGTTTATTTGGGTTTTGTGATTGCAGAAAACGAGTTGAAGATGGACCGAGAGAAGATTGCAGCAATTGTTAACTGGCCATCCCCAAAAAGTCTGTTTGAGGTACATAGTTTTCATGGGCTGGCAAGCTTTTACCGTAAATTTATAAGAAATTTCAATGAAATCTGTGCACCTATGTTGGACATTATAAAGAAGGCAAGTCAACCTTTTTGTTGGACCGAGGGAGCAGAAAGGAGTTTTGAGCTACTAAAGAGGAAGATCACAGAAAGGCCGATCCTGAGATTGCTAGATTTTAAAAAGCTTTTTCAGGTTCGCTGTGATGCAAGTCGTATGGCCATTACAGTTGTACTTAGCCAAGAGGACAAACCTATTACATTTTTCAGTGAAAAAATGAATAAAAGAAGGCAGAAGTATTCATCCTACGATAAGGAATTCTATGCTTTCGTCCAAGCACTGAAGCATTGGAGACACTATTTGATGGGGAATGAGTTTGTTTTATTCTCGGATAATTCTGAATTGCAATATGTGATGCAACAGCACAAGCTGAATCACAAGTATGTTAAATGGGTTGAATATTTACAGAGTATCACCTTTGTGTTGAAACACATTAGCGGGTAGGCCAATAAGGTGGCGGATGCGTTGAGCAGAAGAGCCTTGCTTTTGTAGGAGAGTACGATATAAGTGTTGGGCTTTGAGAATTTTAAAGACTTGTATCAGACCGACACGGATTTCACAGAGGATTATGAAGCCTGTCAGAATCCTTTGCTGAGAAACAATAGTCTGTGGTTGGACTATAACTTGCAGGAGAAGCTATTGTTTAAAGGGGAATAGTTATGCATTCTCGACTATTCAATGAGGGAGAATATCATTCGGGAGAAGCATAGTGGAGGTCTAGCCCGACATTTCGGCATAGACAAGCCATTAGAGTAGCTCAACCATTTTTATTTTTGGCCAAGAATGCAAAGGGTTGTGCAGAGATTTGTGACCAGATGTAAAGTGTGTCAGTTAGCGAAAGGGCACAGTCAAACTATGGGACTTTATACACCATTGCGCATTCTGAGTAGACCGTGGGACTCAGTCAGCTTGGACTTCATCTTGGGTCTACCAAAGACGCAACGGGGTTATGATTCGATGATGGTAGTAGTAGACCAGTTTTCAAAGATGGCACATTTCATCCCTTGTAGGAAAACTAGTGATGCCACTCATGTGGCCCATTTTTTCTTTACAGAGATCGTCACACTACACGGTCTACCTAAGTCCATTCTCTCTGACAGGGACGTGAAGTTTACAGGGCACTTCTGGCGCACCTTGTGGAAGAAAATGGACAGGCAGTTAAGTTTAAGCTCTGCTTATCACCCGTAGACCGACGGGTAAACAGAGGTGGTAAACAAGAGCTTGGGGATCCTGCTACGAAGTTTGATCGATGAAAATTCATGGATGTGGGATCGAGCACTTGCCCAGGTGGAGTTCACTTACAATGACTCGCCCAACCGCAACACTGGTTACAGTCCTTTTCAGATCTTATATAGCATGCATCCTCGTGGAGTGCTTGAATTACGAGATCTAGTACAGTAGGAAAGACATAGTGCTAATGGGTAAGATTTCATCAAAGCGATGAACGATCTCCACGAGCAGGTGAAAATAAAGTTTCAGGATAACAGTAAAAAATATAAGCAGTGAGCAGATTTGAAACGGAGATAGGTGCAGTTTAATGTGGGGGATGAAGTCCTCGTGCATTTGCGCAAGGAGCGTTTTCCTAGAGGTGAATATAACAAGTTGAACTACAAAATGATAGGCCCCTGCAAACTTCTCTGGAAATTTTCAGCGAATGATTATGAATTACAACTGCTACTAGGAATAGGAATCTCACCCATTTTTAATGTGGCAGACTTGTTTCCATACACTGTTGATCTAGAGGAAGACAGTACAGCATAGCCTACATGGGACATGTAGGACAAAAGTGAGACTTGGATGAGAAAAATGCCTTACGCTCAGCCCCTCGAGACCGAGAGGATTCTCGACACTTAGGTGGCCAAGCGAACTCGGGGGAAAGAATATCTACAATATCTGGTCAAGTGGAGGAAACATCCTATTGAGGACAGTTCGTGGCTTAATGCTAGACAGATAGAGTAGGCGGGTTATTCAGTCGAGAAGCTCATGGACAAGAGTCATGAATCTTTCTTACCCCAAGAGCCTGATGCAGGAGCATCGAGGTAAGGGCATCATGATCGGGTGTTGGTCTCAGCTAAGGTGGAAAGATCTATCAGTATTTGGTTTTCTTTATGTTTAATTGGTCAAAGCAGAGTGTAGAGACTTGTTTGTTTTGATTTCATTATTAGTTAGGGGAAACCTAGGAACAATATAGTTAATTAGGGTCATTACCGACATTGTTTGTCTTTTATTGATTAATTCATTTTATAATTGTTTCCTTCATTTAGGAAAAAAACATCTATATCAATTGTAAATCTTACAGTGCAAAAAGACCCGAATAAGTTAACAATTATGTAATTTAAAAAAGGAAATTGAAGCGTAACTGTGGGCAAACAGTACAAAAACCAAATGTAAATCATTCTGGAGAGGTTCGATTGAAGAGAACAGTAATATAAGACAACAGAAAATGGTTATCAAAACCCTAAATTTGAATCCACCTGTAACAGGAAATCCTTTCATTTCATTTATTTAATTTTTTATTTAATTTTTTTTTAT
>APFE031510816.1:233469-256553 GCA_000404065.3 Pinus taeda
AGTGTGACAAATTAAACAACGAGATGCATTCCTATATTTTTCTAGCAATATTTTCCTAACAGGCAAAGACATAGTTATCAATATTCGAATGAGGGGAACAGAAAGCACATTATAACAAGGAACAAGGCAACGAAACCTAGCAAGCAACACCAGTTCTAGAACCACGGCGCAAGAAACCATAAAAGCAGAAAGTAAACAAGACGTAAATTCAGTAGAATTCCTCCACGACAGAGGTAGCCACTTGTAACCAATTATTTTCATTTCCAATACATATAAATTAATGTTGGCACATTGAAACAAATAACAATCCTCAAAGGTATAATACCAACAACCAGAAATAGGAAAGACCTCCTCGACAGATGGTGATAAACAACAAAGCTAGGGTTCGAAACCCTGTAAGACTATAGTATTGCTGGGAAGAACAAGAAAATTAATTACAAGCTGTAGTCGAGGCTATTGGATGCAAAAAAACAGTTAGAGGAGCCAACCCTCTCATTTTACTAACCTATTGGCAAACTACACCAACAAGTAGAGAGGAAAGACTACAAATGGAGAATCTATAGCAGAGAATGACCCTACCCATTTCATTGACAGAATCTGAACCAAGACTCGATCTGGAGCCAAACCCCAACCTGTAGCAAAAACAACAGAGACAAGTTAGTGAACGCACACTAGAAACGAGAATGTGAAATAATAGCAGAAAGAGGAGGCAAGAGTGTTAATTGCACTTACTCGAAGGATAGTTAGCGGTGGCAGTACAAGCTCGAACCTGGGTCACGAACACAAAAGGGAGCCCTGCTCACAAGGAGCGGTCACCCTTAGCACCACAGAAAATTGAGCAGATAATTGTAGCAAGGAGGAGAGAACATACCTTGCTGAAGTTTTTTGAAGCCAAGCCTAGGGTCCAATGTGAATGCGACCTAGAAACCAAGGGAGTCAATAGAAAATTAATCTGGAATGCAACCACAGTGAACCACATAAAGGCAGTTAAAAAATAACTAAGACAATAGCATCCATGGAAAAAAGTGTTAACCAGGCAAAGGAAACCACAACCAGAAGTGGACAAGCGTAATTATAGAGCAAGATACTGTTGCATGCAAACCCTCATTGCAGGCTCAACCCTCACTGTATTTTATTTGCAGAGAGAAAAACAAAAATGGTTGAATGACTAAAACCAAAGGTTTTGGTAACTTCAAGAAGTGGGAAAACAGTAACTGAGTAGGGTACAGCTAACCTATCACCATTAAGAACTGACATAAATGCCACAAACAAATATCCAGAATAGTCTTCTGCTTAGAGCTTAATAATATGTGTAATGATCTTGAATTATTTGTTAATCACGCATTGTTAATTACAGTGTTGAGGTGTTATCATTAATAACTTTAAACCAAAGTATGGGCTAGTCCTGTCACGTCATATCACATTTTTTTCGCCGTTTTTACCAGCTTCAGGGGAAGATGAGCTTCAGACTCACCTCCTTTTCCAGGCTTGGAATGACGACTATGCCAAAGTTATTGCAGGTTCAACTTTTGTCAATTCTTCTAGGGATTGGTTGTTCTTGTGACTTCAATATTTTAAGGCTTATAGGTTCCGAATTTGATAACTTTGTCTAATTTAGTTTCTTCAGGTTGTTGAGGTTATACAACTTGTCTATTTAGGGTTTGGTCCAGCGGTTGACCTTAACAACTGTGGGTTGTTTCTTTGTAGCTAATTAGAGAGTTTCGAAAATTTGGCCATCCGGCCTCAATTGTGAACTGAGAAAAAGGAATTATTTACTGTCAAACAAAATTTTGTAGTTAAACCCTTAGGGTTTACATTGCAGATTGATTTTTAGTTTGACTTTACATTACTCCAACATTGTATGCATTTGTACGTATGGGCACCTTGTCAAAAAAGAAATATGTGGTAATGTACGAGTGTTGGCTTTTGGTCGGAGATGAAATCATTAGATATGTTTTTGTTTTTTTTAGTCTTAATCTAGTCCTAGCCTCTTTAGAGGGATAATTATGCACAAGATTCATTCACATAAAATGTTGAGTCTATTACTTTAGTTCAACATATATAGATAATTATAGATAATTGTTGAGTACCGAAGGAAATAAAAATAATGAACATATACATGTATAGAAAAAGGAAATAGAAAAGCCACATCCAAAAAGAAATTTTATTTCTCAATTTTATTATTGTTTTAGAGGGTCAGAAAACTAAAAAAATAAATAGAAAAAGAAAGAATTTGTGAAGTGGAATAAGTTTTACTTTTAGATATGTTTAGTATATACATTGATTTATTAGGTAAGAATTTTGGACAAATAAGTTTTCAAATTAAGTAATCATGTTAGATTTAAGTTTTCAAAAAAGAAAAAGTCTTGGCCCAAAAACTAAGTAGAATTTTTTTGTGAGAATTATAAATCTAAAGTCGTTATAGTATTTATAGTTATTAGAAATTATTCAAAATCTAAAATGAATTATGAAAAAATAAACAAAACTCATTAGTTTTAGAGGAAAAAAAAGTATACATATACCACTTATTAAAATGTATACTATCAATTTTTTTCAGAATTATTATTATTTTTTTTTTTTTCTTATCAAATTTGATTCTGAATTTGAATACAAACTTAGTAACTATGACATAAATAGTGAACAATGTCTATATGTACAATGATGCTAGATCATATGCATGGAAAATAAAATATCTATTGCTTTTATAGTTGATTATATGGTTTCTATGAAAATCCAAACCTAGAGATTATTACAATGATGTCTAGATTCTCTATCAATCGATTGAGTGATCGAACAATGAAAATGACGAGTTTGATTCTTCTGAGGTGATTTACAATCAATATCATTGGTCCCTTGTCTTGCATGAATTTTGATAAGAAACTCGACGAGTTCAGTGAAGAGGAAATTGCACTCATCGTAGCCCATTACAAGAAACTATAAGAGTTAGACCTACAAGAATGTAAGGAAGGTGATTGAGGCAATTATTGTATAGCAAAAAAACTTCAAGAACCAAAAGGATGTGGATTTCATTGAGGTTGAGGCCAAGACCAGACGCAGAGCATTTATGGTTGTTGCTATTGAAGTTAACAGACCCATCGTAGAAGAGGAAGGTTAAGAAAGCAGGACGATGCATTGAAGATCTGCTAACTTTGAAAGTGTTGCATTTGGATAAATGCTATAGATTTTTAACATGGCTTTGTAGAATAGTAACCTTCCATTTCCAATGAAAAAGGCATAAGGAATGATCAAGATTGCATGGAGCTATAGTTTCTTTTTCATGTGTGAAGCACGATACTTGTGCATAGAGATGAAAAGTAGAGCTTTGCAACATGGAGATTGGATTAGCAACATGTCAAATTCTACCCTAGTTTACCATATCCTATATCAAGTCAAAGATTTATAAAAACAAGAACAAATTTTACATTAAATTCATTGGTAATGGATTGACACAGGTGTTACAACTACGATGGAACAAGAATCCTATGGATTAGTTTTTGAATGCATGCTCCGTAAAGTGAATTTAAATTAAGAATTATGATCTTGACTTTTCTCAATTTGTAAAAGATATATATTGAGAGCCGAGTCAACATAATAGGTGAAGTGCATTTTTTTTTTTTTAAGAATTGAGTACAATAGATTACAAATGAGCATGGAACATTAAATACAAAACTGAAGCATGAGTGTGTGAGAGTAGTGATAGATAATTGTCGAGTGTGTCTAAAATGAGAAGCATAGGAATCCAAGTTGTGAAGGATCAAAGTTGTAGGTTTGGTCCAAGGGTAGCACACGACTCTTTGTGTGAAAATGAATGAAGTGGCATGTGGTGATAAGATATAAATTATCTTGTAATTTGTTGGGTATTTAGTAAAGTATTTTTGGATTTTTGTTGCATATGTATTGAGATGTTATAATTGAAAGAATGTGTTGTAAGGGGTGGGTGATTGATTGAACCTAACACATTAGCGTTTTGGTTTAAGTTGTAAAAATATAGCTATAGGCATGTTGAATTACCTAGGTGTTTGTAAGCTAGGTTGAGTCAAGGTCTACATAGATTAATGTGGTAGCACATGTATTCATGTAGTGCGTATCCTTCTTATTGATAAAGTGGAAGTGGCATTGAGTTGTGGAATTTTAGTCAGATAGGTATGAGGGTGGAAAATGAACTCATATCTAAGCTTGATATGGAATTAGAGAAGTTGAGTCTACAATTAAGGGGGGGAATGTTAGATGGAATAATGTCATTACTTGAGAAGGTTGGGACTAAATTAGTGAGAGAAATGAACATGTTGATAAGCCATGTAACTGAAAAGGGTTCTTAGAAAACTGACGAGTATAGTGGATGGAACCTATTTATATCAGTAGATGGATCTTTTTTTATATGGACATTAAAGGTCAATTATTTGTAGAAACAAGTAGAAAGTTTTTGTATGTAGGTACAAAAGGAAGAAGAAGATATCCCATAGTGAAGAAAGCACAAGTGAAGTTATAAACATGATTCTCAGTGTAGAAGACAAGAATAGCTTGTGGTAGTAATGAACATGGCAGCAGTGGAAGTCAAATGATGGTGGACACCAAAGCTAAAAGTTGGTGGAATATTGTAATTTGATTAAGCCAATATGATTGTCAGGAATTCTATAGAGTAATGTTTGAGTTTATGTAGTGGTCCTGGAAAATATTAATATATGTATTGGTATTTCCATATGTGTGGTGTTAATAAATGTATGTACAAGAGTCAATGTTGATATAAACCTAATTAAGGCATGTATATCCCTAAAATTTGTCATGTTGTAAAATTTGTGGCAAGGTAAAAACCACTTTGTAGTGAAGGATTATGGTAAGCTAGAAACCAAATGATAGAAGAATGTTTATATTCACTTAGAAAATACTTTGGTGTGATGATTTTTCAACATCTAAAATCACTTGATGTTCTTTTCATAGGAAGAAAAAACCACATGTGAATGTGATGAATAAACAAAAGTTTGCAAGAGTCAGGGAACATATGGATACAGATTCCTATATACCTTTTTTGTTCCTCGAGACTATGATGCATGAGCATCGAGAGAATGGTTGAGGGTAAACCAATAAAATCCAAAGCATGGTTATGGGTAAATTGAACAAAAGTGTGATGATGATGATGATGATGTAATGGGAGTTAAAGGTACATGTATATGTATGAATATATGTGATGGAAGGATGGATGAAGGAATCATGTACATGGAGGGACATTCTAGTATATCGACAATGGCTAGTTACTCATGCATTTAAGCAAACGTTTTTTTCTTTATATGGATGCCAAGATTTTGTTAATGTTTGTACAATGTAAATGTCAAGTTGGAGCAAACATAAACTTTGCTAATACATACGTGCTTCAATTCATATTAGACCATGTATTGAAGAGGAGAACATATTGGTGAAGACATCATCTAATCAAGATTAAAATAGGTAATCACTAAAGGGGAGTGTTAGAGTAAATAACTTCTAGTTTCTTGGTGTGATAATTAGTTTGAGGAGTTTATTCCCATTTTGTAGGAGGTTGTTGGAACTAGTTGGATGTGAGAGATTATCTTCAACCAGATATAGTTCCTAGATTGGTTGAAGGTGGAGAAATTTGCTCAAGTATATATTTGTGTGATCATGCTCAACTATATATTTGTGTGATCATGATAGTTTCTCTATATCAAGAAATAAACTCTTATATCAAATTAGAAGTTCATAAGCACACTCTTATTGATTAATTAATCAAAATAATGTTACATAAATAAATACAGAGTGTTATCTCAAGATATATAAGCTACCTTGATCACAAAATCAACTATATAACCAATCTAGGAAGCATCTAGTTGGAGAATATCTCTCACATCTAACTAGATTTAAAACCAACTCTTAAATAATAGCAACATACCTAAAACAAGTATATTATCAATAATTATTAGGTGGATGTTAGGGATTTATCCTTCGCGAAATATCACTAAATGTTTTTATCAAACCTAAAACAAGTATATTATCCATAATTATTAGGTGAATGGTAGGGATTTAACATCCACATAATATCATGGAATATTTTTAGTAGTATCCACAATCAAAGGTTGAGATTTATCTCAAAGGTAATTATGCCCTTTTTCCTTTTCAATTTAATTAAAAAGAATATAATGTTCACAAGTGTCAAAAAATTATTGTTGTTGTATTATCTTTTTCTTTCAACAAGTTTTTATAAATATATATATGTTAACTCATATATTAATTTTTTTGATAATAATTAATAATAATAATAATAATTTAAAATAAAGTTATAGTTTAATTTACTTTTATGATTTTTTAAATTTTGGTAATGTGACATGTATCATGAGATACATGTCTTGATGTCTATTACAAATTGATATTTATCATTTTTTACCAACTATTTAATTTATATAGTTATGCTAGTTTAATATTACCTTTTTTTCATATATTTTAATTTCTCAATCTCTAATATCTAGAGAGTTTTTATGAGATATGCAAGTGACACCAAATAAATGGTAACATAATAAAAATAAAATCCTTTCATAAACTATGCATAAGTGGCATGCATATAGTTTAGGATAAACAATAGTAAATTGAGGTTAAATGGAAAGTATTAATAGTTGTATATGTACTTTGAACATCCTTCACTATAGTATATATTTCTCCTAAATTCATTTTTAATATTTCTCATTATTTATTTTTTTACTTTAAGTTATATAATTTATTTATATTTTTGATGATACATGCCCTTATACAATTTAGTATAGAGAAGATGATATGAGTATGGTGTATTTATCTAGTCAATACTGAGATACTTATATGTTGATAACATTAGGTGTATTATATCAATTAATTAAAAAATCTTTACTAATATACGCATTCATATTAAATAATTTTTAATTAAATAATGTGTATATATAACAGATATAATTAATATATATTTTTTTTCCTTTTCTTCGCTTTTATCCAAAATTAGATCAATTTATAAGCTTTATATATTTTATTATTAGCTTATATTATAATTTAATTTTTTAAATCAGTACTATATACTAATATATATATATAATTATAATTTTAATAAATATAGTTTCATTATTATAGATCGAATGGAAGACCTATTGTAATATATTTTTTTTATGTAAATCTTATAAAAATAAAAACTAATTTTAAAAATTAAAAATATATTAATATAAATTAAATAAGAAAAAATTACTATAATAAATCTCTTTTTTTAAAAATATATTATTTTAGAAATTATTATTAATTTAATATTTATTACTAATAAATAACTACTCTATCTTTTTTTTTATGATAATATTATATTAATTGAGTTATTTTATGAGTTTTTATTTATATTAATTTTTTATATTTGTTTTTTATGAATGTAAATACTCAGTCCTAATGTTATATATATATATTTACTATTTTTGAATATATATATATATTTATATTACATATATTTGTAAGTAATGAGATGGATCATTCTATGTGATTTACTTGATACGAGGTGAGAGGGAAGAAAAATTGCTTATAATTGATAATGTGTATCAACTTTATTTCAATTGTAATAAAAAAACGATAAATTGTTACAATGAAACTACGGGGAAAAGTCGGAAGGACGGATCAAAATGGAGTCTCTTTAAAGATTGAATGTTATACTCAATGCCATCTTTGCCACCGGCGGGATCAAGGTGGGCGAGTCAGGGTTGTGGTTGCCAACACGCCATCTCCATTCGGGTTTCCGCGTTTCCTCTGGTTTGCCTTGTCAACGAAGTTTACAAAAGCAAAAGGCTTTTAAAAACAACACGTACAATCGTGTTTCTCGTGATCTATCAACTGCCACATATGTCTATATATATTCTGAACAACGAGTGGGGGTCATCGTGAGCGCTGCGTTGTTGAAAATTTTAGTAATACGTTATTCGCATTAACTCTGAAAGCCCAAAGGAACAAGGATCAATAATACAAACAAGAGTCTGTATTGTTGTATCGGCTACGTTTTATATACACCATTTGATAGCAGAGATGGCTGCATTCTCTCAAATTGCTCAGAATAAGCGAGGCAGAGATGAACATTTGGATAGCGTATTGGCTTCTCCAGACGCGAAACGAACTAACAACGGAACGTTGGGGTACGACTGTAATATCATGGCCTTGCTCAACAAGATCGATAGTATGGATAACATCAACACCGATCCAGAAGATAACCATACTGTTCTGAATAATGTCGAGGGCGAGATGAGGCTGAACGTGGCTATAAATTCCGTAGAAAATAAAATTGGGTTGAAAGCACAAACAGATAATAATTTCGAGTTCACCGACGAAGAGAGCAGTACTGAAGATATGGGTTCAAATAAGCAAGGCGAATTAACAGCAGACGGTGATTCTGAAGCGGCCTCCATGACGTTTGATATGGGAGACTTCCCGTATTACAGCGATGTGTGCGGAGAGCTTGGTGTCTTTGTAGACAATTTTATTCCGGATGTGTGCGGAGATGCCGATATTATGTATCTGGATGCTGTGCGATATGATTATGCCGAGACTACAGAGGTTTTTTATGAGTCTCTGTGGGAGGACGATATTTGGCATTGAATGGACATCCAGTTATTCAGAATGATTTGGAATCACCATGGTAACAAGAATTTGTAAGTAGTGGATGTCAAGTTTTGACGTCTGGAGCGTGTGAGCGCCCTGAAGAAAGGATTGTAATATATGTAAACTTTGCAACGTTTGTAAGTTAGAAAACGCTTAAAGCCGAGAAAGTCGCTTTACTTCCAGTCTATGAGAGCATTGAGCCGTGTGTAATGTGACATCCAAAATTTATCTTGAAACATGAAGGCGGACGTGGAAACCCCTTTTACTTCAGCGGAATATCTAGTTTTGCCTTGTTTTAATAATTTGTGTATTTCCCTGAATGTTTTCGCCTCATTTTTTACACATTTTGTCAAACTGTTAGACATTTAATATTTAAATAGACGCTTTCGTAGGAATTTGATTACACTGTTCGAATACCATTAAAACAACCTTCAAAATGTTTGTATATGATAAAGATCACCAGGAGTGACACACCACTGGGAGATTTATCACCGCGACGCGCCACAGGGAGCATGTATATTTCAAGGATCTTTTAACACGAATCAACAATGTATCGAATCAATTTCTTAATCCGTAATAATTATCACATAAGTTTCAAACGAATAATATATTTTAACATCTAACTGTGAAATTTTTTAATTTCACTACGGTTAAAGAATATGTTCGAGTTAGGCAGCTACGATAAAATTTATATATTTATATAGATTCTCGGCGAGTAAGCGGAACTCCCCTTCTTTTTAAATTAAATGGGCATAAACATATTCAGGAATTATAACAGCAAAGTTTGGTAAATAGCAGTAAGCGTTTTTTTTTAAAACAATTTTTTTTCTCGCTACTGTGTATCCGTCTGCATCGTAAGATCTTATCTTAGACGATCAAAGAATCTTTCGCTAGTAAATTGAAACAGTTGTAACGAGATTCCTCGGCTCGAGAGAATGATAAGGGGCACATTTGCATCGCACAACACCGAGAACTCGCAGCAGAGAGCATCAATTTGAGATCCTCGGCCTCAAATTCAGGCGGCTCGTCACAACCCTCATGGAATTGAAGTTACTATCAATTGCCATTGTCTGCGAGCATGCTTCTGCAGGGGATTCATTTTCACGTTAGCCCATGCCTACAGATTCATGAGAAAGGATAGAAGGTTTCTGTATATGAGCGAGGTAGACGTGGTTTTCTTCATTCCTCCCGGCGGCATGTCCATCATCAGGAGTAAAGTTGATTCCCGTTACTTGACAGAAATTGTGTTGGGCGGACGAAAGTACTTTGCTCCCATGGCCTTCAAAGCGGGTCTGGTGGACGTTGTTCACGATAATTCTACTGAAACCCTAGAGGTCGCCATTGATGCAATGGTTAAGTTGGGTCAGAAAAAATGGAATAAAGAGGTTTACCTACAACTCAGGCTCTCTTTTCTCCGAACCTATGGAGAAACTGTGGCTAGTTTCCAAAGAGGATTCAAATTCGTGCAACTTGTCACAGCCCTCATGGAATTGAAGTTACCGTCAATTGTTGCCATGAGCAGGCATGCATCTGCAGGGGAATTTATTTTCATGTTAGCCCACGACTATAATTCATGAGAAAGGACAGAGGGTTTCTGCGAGGTAGACATGGGTTTAATCATTCCTCCCAGCAGCATGTCGATCATCAGGAGCAAGGTTTTCACCCTGTAATTCCTCTTGCCAGGAATTTTCACACACATATTTGAATGTTTAAATGATCAACATAAGTATACAATAAAAAAAGTTCAATGGGATTTGGTATGTTTCCATGATCAACATAAGTATAAAATAAAAAAGGTTCAATGGGATTTGGTATGTTTCCATCATTGAGTTGTATAGGATGTGAGACCACAAGGTTTGCATGTCCATTTATGCAACTGGATTTATCCTTTGTTTAGAGATGCAATAATAAAATTTTATCTGGTTTTCATATGGATCCATTTTGTGTTTATATAGAATTTGAGGTGACTATATTTTTCATATTGGCTACCAAAGGATTTCTTGCATGTGCAATAATTATGGAAAGATATAATATGAGAAATTTCACGACACAAAGTCAATGTAAAGTCTTGTTTTCAGTTTTAGTAAATTGAAGTAATTTTAAAATGGAAATCCATTTGTTTCCAGCAACCAATGCATATTTTTTTGTTGTAAGATTGTGAAAACAAACCAATTTCTCTCTTTAGCCTAGATAATCTCTCTGATACTCAAATTATGATGGAATTTGAGACTTGCGTTCAGAGAATTCTCCTCTTTCCCTAGTTGATAATTCGTTGTCACAATAGACATTTCCATCTGTAAATTTTGATTCTATGTTAAACTAATGAGTGCAAGCAGTTTGAAAATTATGAAAATAGACTTAAGCTCATGCTTTTGGAGAGGCTTGCATGAACCATTAAAGAAAATTCAAAATCACAAGGTTACTAATGTGACAATTGTATATCACATCTATTATAGCGAAGGTAGGCTAAAGTTCTAAATAGACAAATTGTATATGACATCTATCCACTAAGCTAGAGGTATAAATGGACAAATTGTGTTGGGAATTAATGTTGGTGGGTCTGGGACCTTATGTGATTGATTGCTTCACTGTTGAATTGTTATTTTCTCTTATCAAGTTATTAATGTACCTTCTATGTGATTTATGAATTAATTAGGTTTTAGACTAGAATATTCAGAAATCTTTTAAAATTTTAAAAATTAAAATAAACAACAATTCAAACTTATCCAATCTTAACTATAAATTTTATCTCTATACACCCAACTTCCAAGGATGATATCATGTATACCATGCTACATAATACCAAAGGTATAATTATGTCTAGGAAGGATTTGGATATTGTATCATTCTAGAGGAGGAACTAGTGTAACCCAATTCCCTCTAAGAGCTTTAATGTTAAGACAACAAAGTATTGGGATACAATAAATGCATATAAAAGCTTTGAGGAACTACAATTTATTCATGCCTTTGAAATCAATTTTCATTTCACCTATCATTCATAACCCTGCATAGTCAACAAAGAAAAGATGCATGGCCTAATATTTTAAGAAATCATGCTTGAAACTTTTCTGTGGGAAATATTCTTTTTTGTTTTGTATTTACCATTGATATGTAACTTAAAATTAATGCCAGATGTAATTCGAATGGATTTGGATGATGTATTTGACCAATTCTATGCATTTTGACAATTGACAGACTTCCCAAATGTGAAAATTGGATTACTGATAATGATGATAGGAAAGAAGAAAAGGCTACATGGTGGCTGAATCGTTTGATGGGGCACACAAAGAAGTCATCATCAATTGATTGGCCATATCCATTTGTGGAGGTAAAATTATTTGTTCTTACATTAAGTGTTGGTTTGAAAGGTTATCATGTGAATGTGGACGGGAGGCATGTGACCTTTTTTCCTTAGCCAACAGTGAGTTGAAGAACCCTTTAGAGTAGAATATTTGCTTCTATATCATCTCCACGTTCTTGTCTATGTTAAGTCAATGTTACACAATAATTTTTTTTAGTTTCAAGAAAATTTATGGAATTAGTATAAATTAATGTATGCACTAAATTTGTACGTGGTTGGACCATGGATTTGTGCTTGAAGATGCCACTGAATTCTCTGTAAATGGTGACTTTGATGTGCATACAATTTTTATTGCTTCCTTTGCCTATCTCACATTCAAGATTTTCACCTCAAAGACTTCTAGACATGTCAGAAAATGGAGAGCTCCACCTTTGCTAGAAGGTCCTGTTGATCTTTTCATTGGGATACTCTCTACAGACAACCACTATACACACAGGATGGTTGTCAAAGAAACATGTATGTAGTCTAAACTTGTTAGATCATCAAATGTTGTGGCCTATTTTTTTTTTGTTTCCTTGGTAAGTTATTGTACATTTCTTTCTACTAGATTGTTTTCAAAAAGAGTTAATAGAGTGATGGAATGATGAAAATAATTGTCATTTAACCGTCTTTGTTGAAATTCACTACATATCAATATTATTAAGAGGAAATAGTATTACATAGGGGCATATCACTTATCATCAAAGAGGACAATTGTCTTAAGATGATGTGTAAGACACAAGACCAAGTGAAAACACAGAATATCCAACTAAGTTTAATAGTAGAAAATGGGCAACCTTACTCGCAAGAACCTTTGTAAATGAAGGAAATATAGGTATAAAGAGGATTTTATAGACTACCAAAGAAAGGTTTTCAAACGGGCATCTCCTTGAAGGAACCTGCCAACTCCCAAGATGTCGATGATAACAAATGAAGCTTTGAGCATATATTTATTTCTTTTCACATCTTTGTTCTGTTCTTTTTTATGTTGTTACAATGTAGTCTCTCTTCTATTATTTCCAACTGAGGAGATGTTGCCATTATTGGCTTACAGAATGTTGCTAGCCACTATGACAAGAGGCTCCCATTTGCAGAACATCTCAGCCTGTGTTTGAACTTGGGTCATGGTACTACTGCTGCAATTTTCTGCTAGCCCACAACCCAATGGACAAAATTTGTGTCACTTACTCAATCATATTATTCATAATTAACTAAGGTCACACTATTAACCAAGTTAAAGTTAGCTCTGAGTAAGCCCTCAAACAACCGTTACACCCAACCGTAGTATGATCTATGATAGGAATGGATGGGAACACAAGTAATTGAAGTAGTGGGATCACTAAACCTTTTTTCTTCTCATGGCTTGAACTTCAAGCATGGTATGATCGGATGGTGATATCATGTTCGCCCTTGCATCATTTATCCTCATTTTCATATTAAGCTAGTCCATTCTAACTGCAATACCAAAATGGAACATATCACTTATATAATCATGTGATGTGATCTACGCTAAGTTTCTAACTAAACACATGGAATTGATCAAATAGTTAAATTCTATATATTTGAAACCTCTTTTCCTTATCAAACAATGAGTTGAAGAACCCTTTAGAGTAAAACATTTGATTTTATATCATCTCCATGTTCTTGTCCATGTTAAGCCAATGTTGCACAATAAAATTTTTCAGATTCAAGAAACTTTATGGCATCAGTAAAAATTAATGTATGCATTAAATTTATAAGTGGTTGGGCTAGGGATTTGTGCTTGAAGATGCCACTGGCTTCTCTGTGAATGGTGACATTGATGTGCATACAGTTGTTGATGATTCCTCGCGTGTCTCACATATAATCCTTTCACCTCAAAGACTTCTAGACATGTCATAAAAATGGAGAGCTCCACCTTTTCCAGAAGACCCTGTGGATATTTTCATTGGGATAGTCTCTGCAGGCAACCACTTTACAGTGTAGATGGATGTCAAAAAAACATAGATGCAGTATAAACTTTTAAGATCATCGAATGGTGTGGTTTGTTTTTTTGTTTCCTTGTTAAGTTACTGTACATTTCTTTATACTAGATTGTTTTCAAAAGAAGTTAATAAAGTGATGGAATGATTAAATTAATTGTCATTTAACTCTCTGTTGAACTTCACTGCATATCAATATTATTAAGAGGATATAATATGACGTAGGGTAATATGATTTATCATCAAAGAAGATAATTGTCTTAATATGATGCATAAGACACAATACCAAGAGAAAACACAGAATATCCAACTAAGTTTAATAGTATCAAATGGGGAACCTTACTCACAAGAAGCTTTCTAA
Source organism: Pinus taeda (assembly GCA_000404065.3). Lineage (NCBI taxonomy): Eukaryota > Viridiplantae > Streptophyta > Pinopsida > Pinales > Pinaceae > Pinus > Pinus taeda. The sequence goes on from APFE031510816.1 coordinate 247,727, forward strand.
ATGAAGGAAAGATAGGTATAGAGAGGATTTCATAGAATTCCAAAGAGAGAATTTCGAATGTGCATCTCCTTGAAGGAACATTCCAACTCCCAAGATGTCGATGATAACAAATGAAGCTTTGATCATATCTTTCTTTCTTTAATATTGGAATGCCTCCTTTCACTTCTTTGTTCTTTTTTTTTTATGTGGTTACAATGAAGTCTCTCCTTTATTATTTCTAACTGAGGAGAGGTTGCCATTATTGGATTACAAAATATTTCTAGCCACTATGACAAGAGGCTCCTATTTGTGGAACGTGTCAACCTGTGTTTGAACCTAGGTCATGATACCACTTCTCCAAGTTTAAACCACATCACAACTGGGTGGACAAAATTTGTGCCACTTACACAAGAATAGTATTCATAATTAACTAAAGACACACTCTTATCCAAGTTAAAGTCGGCTCTGAGCAAGCCCTCAAACAACCTTTACACTCAACAATGTTATGATCTATGATAGGAATGGATGGGAACACAAATAATTGAAGGAGTGGAACCACTAAACCTCTTTGCTTCTCATGATTTGAACTTCAAGCATGGATGATTGGGTGGTGATCTCATGTTGGCCCTTACATCCTTTATACTCATTTTCATATTAATCTAGTCCATTCTAACTGCAATACCAACATGGCACATACCGTTTATATAATAATGCATGGTGACTAAATCGTTTGATGGGGCATGTGAAGAAGTCATCATCAATTGATTGGCCATATCCATTTGTGGAGGGAAAATTATTTGTTCTTACATTAAATGCAAGTTTGGAAGGTTATCATGTGAATGTGGATGGGAGGCATGTGACCTCTTTTCCTTTTCAAACAGTGAGTTGAAGAACCCTTTATAGTAAGATATTTTCTTTTATATCATCTCCATGTTCTTGTCCACGTTAAGCCAGTGTTGCACAATAATTTTTTTCAGATTCAAGAAACTTTATGGCATTAGTATAAATTAATGTCTGCACTAAATTTATACATGGTTGGACCAGGGATTTGTGCTTGAAGATGCCACTGCCTTCTCTATAAATGGTGACATTCATGTGCATACAGTTTTTGCTACTTCTTGACCTTTCTCATATCCAAGCTTTTCACCTCAAAGGCTTCTAGACATGTCAAAAAAATGGAGAGCTCCACCTTTGCCAGAAGAGCCCGTGGATATTTTCATTGGGATACTCTCTATAGGAAACCACTTTGCAGACCAGATGGTTGTGAGAAAAACATGGATGCAGTGTAAACTTGTTAGATCATTGAATGTTGTGGCTCAGTTTTTTGTTTCCTTGGTAAGTTACTATACATTTCTTTTTGTTAGATTTTTTCGAAAAGAGTTAATAACGTGATGGACTGATGAAGTTAATTGTCATTTAAGTGTGTCTATTGAAATTTACTCCATATCAATATTATTAAGAGGAAATACTTTGACATAGGGGCATATTATTTATCATCAAAGAAGATAATTGTCTTAAAATGATGCATAAGACACAAGACCAAGGGAAAACATAGAATATCCAACTATGTTTAATAGTAGAAAATGAGGAACCTTACTCACAAGAACCTTTGTAAATGAAGGAAAGATAGGTATAAAGAGGATTTCATAGAATACCAAAGAGAGATTTTCGAATGGGCATCTCCTCAAAGGAACTTGCCAAATCCCAAGATGTTTATGATAACAAATGAAGCTTTGAGCATATTTTTCTTTCTTTAATACTGAAATGCTTCGTGTAACTTCTTTGTTCTATTTTTTTATGTGGTTACAATGCAGTATCTTCTCTATTATTTCCAACTAAGGAGAGATTGTCATTATTGGCTTAAAGAATGTTGCTAGCCACTATGACAAGAGGTTCCTATTTGTGGAAAATATTAGCCTGTGTTTGAACCTGGGTCATGGTACCACTGCTCCAAGTTTCTACCAGACCACAACTCGGTGGAAAAACTTTGTGTCACTTAGCAAGCATATTATTCATAATTAACTAAAGACACACTCTTAACCAAGTTAAATTCAACTCTGAGCAAGCCCTCAAAGAACCTTTACACCCAACCATGTTATGATCTATCATAGGCATGGATGGGAACACAAGTAATTTAAGGGGTGGGACCACTAGACCTATTTGCTTCTCATGATTTGAACTTCAAGCATGGATGATTGGATGGTGATCTCATGTTGGCCCTTGCATCCTTTATACTCATGTTCTTATTAAGCTGGTCCATTCTAACTGCAATAACAACATGACACATATCGCTTATATAATCATTTGACGTGATCTATGCTAATTTGATAAATAAACACATGGAATTGATCAAATACCTAAATTCTATATATTTGGTTTACAATGATTAATGGGGTCATAACACGAAAATCCTTTTTCATTTTCTTGTTGAAAACTAACTTTACCAAACTTGGTAGGAATTTTGATCGTATTGTATTTATTATTAACACTAAATTTCATCCACCATTACAAAATGAAAGGAAGGAAATAGACATACAATTAAAGAAGGAAGGGGATTTTATGGTGATATGGTAATTGTGTCATTCATGGACAATTATGAGCTTGTAGTTTTGAAGACTATTGCAATATGTGAATATGGTTTAAGTGATTTTCCTAGTTGTGGTGACTTTTCTGTTTATGTATTATTTCACATTGTTGGAAATAATACTGAGAGGGGGGTTGAATTAGTATTATCAGATCAATAATTTTATTTCCCAAATAGATTTATATACACTACTCCAGTGAAGCGAACTAGCGTGTACACGCACTTGTGATTAAAGAAACCAGCGTATATCTAGAGAACTTATGATTTAGACAATTTATCATGTGTTGATCTTAAACTAGTATTTGAGTAACTTATTAAACAATGTAGTAAAAGCAGAATAAAACATCACACATAAGAAACACACATGAACACCAAGATTTAAGGTGGAAACCTAATGTGGGTGAAAACCAACTGCTGCTGTCATCTCTGTCTTCTTTTTAATAATAAGAAAATATGTTTATAATCTTGTACTGGTGCAGACTCATACCAGTACACAAGCACCCACCTGTAGAAGGCTACAACCTTCTCTCGTTTTAAGCTTCTACTGGAAGGGACCTGCAAAACCCTAGCTCTTTTACTAGCCAATATGTTTACAAGTACGTAGGCGCCAACCTACAGAAGGCTATGACCTTATTTCTTCCTCCAGGGACCACGTTTCATGAATTTTTAGACTGGATACTCCTGGATCACAACACCACAATTTGAAGGCCACGTTTCATCCAATTTTCATATCGGACCCATAAAAAACTTTTTAAACTTAAACTGCATCAACCAACATTCAGTTAATCTAAACAATCAGATAACTGACACCAGAACACTGTGCTGAACCCAGAACCCTTCATCATCATTCAGAACCAACTGTAACCTCAAGAATCATGCATTAGAGTGTATACACTACTTGGTTGAACCCAAACTGCATGTAAATGCTATTTCCGTTAATCAAACCTACATATACCTTCAAAACTACTGCAAACAAAAACTTTTGAATCAAGTCTGTACCAACCAGTAATATACTGAACATCTATTGTCAACTTACAAAGCTTTCCACAAGAACGAACATAGATCACTTCTTCTCACTTATACAATCAATCAATCAAATTCCAGCTTCCTTATGCATTGAGTTTTACATTCAAATGTAAGAAGACTTCATTGAAAGACTGCAGTAAAACAATAGAATTTGATCAGATAGATGAGTCAGATCTGAAAAAGAAGCTTTTCTTTTGTATACGCTACTTAAAAGAACAGAATACCTATGTATACGCTCTTTGGCTGAGACGAACCTACGTACAAAACTACAAATATTGACTCAGAACTTTGTTGTAATTTCAAACTTCAGACAAACCCAGATCATGATAGATAACGAATAAAATAGGCGCAAAACATCAGATCTAGTTTGAACCAATATCAGATCATTCAAGAATAAGTCATTTCAGATCTCATGATCCTGATCCAATATTGAACTCAAGGTGCACGTGAATATTTCAGATCTATTCCCAGACATAACCCTGCAACATAATATACTTCAGATAGAAGTATTCCTTAGAATATTATTGCTTTCACACTTGGCCTTATGATCTTCTCCTCCTTATATAGCTTTAGGCCCTTGGTCAATTCCTTGGACCAAAACCACTTAACACCAATACCTTGGACCAAAACCACTTAGGACCAATACGTTGGACCAAGTACCTAGGGTCAATACCATGGACCAAATACATTAGACCAACACCTTGGACCAATACCTTAATTTTGCATACCATACGTGCTTTTCCTTCTCTGAAAGTGCATGTATACATATACACTCTTTTTTCTGTGTTCCCACGTGTATATGCTACTTTGACAAAGTGAACCAGCGTATACCTCTCTTTTTTCAATCTTTGGAGTCTGATCTGTAATCCTTTGTTGTTAACCTGTTGCATTGTGAATTGTCATTTGTGTGAGTTGCCATCAAGGACAACACCTGCATCATAATGCCAACAATCTTCCCCTTTGGACTTGACTGCAACAACAACACCAAGGCACTCTCCCCCTTTGACATCAAGGGCAAAGGGTGGACCAAGACATTCTCCCCTTTTGATATACATTATGTTTTCCATGCTCCCACTGAGTACTTGTTGAATTCTCTGATTAAGCTCCCCCTTTTTACATGTTGAGATGCACTAAACCGTCCATGCGAGATCCATGTTCCCCCTGAGCACATGCAAAGTCTAAAAAAAATATTTTTCAAAAGAATAACATGACTCTATAACTCAACTAAGCGAGTATGACCTTCCTATCACCAATGACTCATACATACAACAATCTCCCAACTAAGTGGGGATACACCAAATTTGACTCATCCACCCACCAAGTGGGGATATACCAATTGTTTATACATGACAGAAATACAATAAATATTACATCATCCATCCTATGCAAATTGGGGATACAAATTACATCATTTGTCCAATAGGACTCATTTAAATGTATGAGAAGTCATATCACACCCTAGACTTTTAAATGGCTTAAGCAACAAATGCTATAAATATCTGAAGCCATAGCTAGACTCAGGAACCATAATGCCAACAATGTTAAATGCGTGTGAAGGCTAATGCTCCCTGATGAGCCCCAAAATTGGGTAACTTATTGGGCTCATTTTTCCTAATTGTTCTTCACCAATCCACCATTTTTCATAGTTCATGCATGTTTTTGAGTATATTTATGTTAATTGAACGAATGAGGATAGTCACTTTACCAAGAAGGCTAACACGAGGTTATTGCGGATTTTTGGACAACTTTTGGACCAAGGCCAAGCATTTATGAGGCAGATGATAGCCACACACGAGGGAACAAGGGTGAGGATTCGTAGGAAGGGTGTCTCTTGCACTAAATGGCCACTTCCTCGAATTCTCCACCCTCATCTCGGAGTTCAGCAGGCCACCAAAAACGATTCCTAAGGGCAGCCAAGCAATTTTGTGAAAAGTGACTGTTTACTGGCAGTTTGAGCAGCCGAGCCCCTTGAATTAAGGAGGGTTGTTGGAAGACCTTGTAGCGTATAAGAAGGAAGGCTTCCAACCTTCGTAGGTTACTTTTGGAACATTTGTATTGTGCACTCTAGTGTTGCTCTGTTTTTGCTCATTTGTGGAGCTTTTGCTGTAAACATTTCTGTGACATGGTTATTTTCTGAATAATGGAGATCAGTCTCATTTTGCTTCAGTTCTAAGCTTCTTTTTAGGAGCCTGTAGCTCTTGGGGTTGGGCCCAACCCAAGTTCCAGGACCTCCTCTTTGTATTGTTATATGTTTTTTGCTGCCTTTAATTAATTCCTACTAGTAGGTTACAATCTCGTTTGGTTATTTAGTTCATTTTTGCTGATAGAAATAGTTGCTCATGTTTTAAGTTGATTTAATAGGTTGGTAACAGAAAAGATCTTCAAAAAGGGCTACCAAGCAACCCCTGATCTCACCTCTCTCCCCTTGGGACCATGAGCTGAGGCCAAGGTGTCCTTGCTGCCATAAAAACACTGTTCTTGCTTCTTCATACAATTTCTAGTGTTAGATTCATAGTTGCAAAAGTTGGTTCCAGTTGTGATTACATGCTTAGATCCATTCTTGCTTGGTTTCCATAGTTGTTTTACATGAATTGCTGCCAATAAACTTCTGTTCATCATGCTTATGGTTTCTAGGTTAAATTAGGTCAAAATAGCTAGATCTTTGGTTTTCTTAGTCTTTGTTGGTTAGTTCTAGAAAATAATGTGTATAGTAGCTGTGATACCTCCTCACCTACCCTTACCCCATCAATGCAACCTGCTTCTTCCTCTAACTCAGATCCTTGCCTCTCATTTGCCACGTTTTCTCACTTTGCCATAGTTCCTACATTCTTGCGGAAAATTGCTTCTCCATCCTTGAACCAAATCCGATCGCCTTAACCACTCCTCATCCTCAATCACCAAGTCCTAGACCTCCTCACACACTTGTCTCACCTCCATACCAACTTCTTCACCTTTCTGCCACCATCATCCCTTCAAAATTCCCTTTCGGAACATCCTGTAGAAACATACTGTAGACGCTATAGTACATCCTGTAGAACCTCTGCAGACTTCCTATAGAAGCTCACGAAAGCAGTTTCTTGAGATCCGATCACTGTGAAACTCTTTGGAAGGGTAATAGGGACCCCTTAGGCCCTCTTCTCAACTTCCCAACCTCCTGCAAGCATTTCCTTTCATCAATCCACCTCTCCACAGCCAAAAACAGTTAAAGCACATGCATAATAATTCTGCCAACTTACTCAAAAATACAAAAGAAGTTTCTCTTCAGATTTAACTTTAGAAGTAGCTTAGGCACATGCACTTAACCTTCCAAAGAATCAATGGCATATTTTTTAGTAGCTTTCATCATTTTTCTTGCATCAGTAAGGCTAGTTGGTAAAGCTAGGGTTTGCATTTCCTTTCAGCTTTTCAGTTTCTTTCTGCAAGTAGATTAGCCTCCTTTGAGTTAACTTTCATCCATTAGTTAAAAAGATTCTTCTAAGAGCTCATAGAAGTTGGATTAAGCTCCTAGCGGACTTGTGCCAACTGACCAAGTGACAGTCGCGACAAGAGCTAGTACTTGTGCATAGAGCACCATCGCTTCCAAGTTTGTTATGAACTACCAGGCTAATAAAAGTAAAGAAGGGAGTCTCAGGAGTTGCAGCATTATTGCTGCAATACTGGAGCCCACCACTCCCCCTGAACTTGTGCTACCTGTGCATTGTTAACAAGTCATTAATCAAGGCATCTTTGTCAATCAGATAAAAATTAATGAACAAAGCATATCGTTAGACTATAATCATCAACATCAGATAGAGCATGCATATTAGAGTCTAACCCAATGTTTTTCCCGTCAAAAAACATATACGCTTCTTCAGCCACAGAAACCCACATGTACACATGACTATACTTCATGAAGCAAGCGTATAATAACCTTCCTCTGAAAAACTGGATTTAACAGCGGGATGATGCAACAACTACTCCCAGATTTTCTCTGAGATATTCAAATGTTTCTCTAGGCAGTGGTCTAGTGAATATATCAGCAACATGTTCTTTCGAGGGAGCATACTCAATTTGACCTTTTGTTCAAGCACTTGTTCACATAGAAAATGGTACTTGATGGGTATGTGCTTGGTCTTGGAGTGCATGACTAGATTCTTTGAAATATTGATGGCACTTGTATTATCACATAGAATGGAGATGGGTGGAGTACATGTGATCTGAATTTCTTGCAAAGTTTGCATCATCCAAAATAGTTGTGTGCAGCAAGATGCAGCAGCCACATATTCTGCTTCAGCTGTAGATAAAGCAATTGAACTTTGTTTCTTGCTGAACCAAGACACTAACCTGGAACACATATAGAATGCACCACCACTAGTTATTTTTCTATCATCAGCACTTCCTTCCAAATCTACATCTGTATATGCATGAAGAGTAATATCTGCATCTCTAGGATACCATAGTCCAAAGTCCTGAGTTCCTTGAAGATATTTGAAAATTCTTTTGACTGCATGAATATGTGATTCCTCGGGATTTACTTGGAATCTTCCAACTATTCCTACTGCATGCATGATGTTAGATCGGGTACCTATTAGATAAAGCAGAATGCCAATCGTAGATATGTAAGTTGGTTTATGTACTGCTGTTGATTTATCATTTGAGTTGAGACTGCATCCTGTTACCATTGGGGTACATATAGGTTTAGAATCTTTGATGCCATACCTTTTCAACATCTGTTGAGATATTTGGTTTGTGAAAGAAAAATACCATCTTTAGGTTGTTGAACTTGTAGACCAAGAAAATAGGTAAGTTCACCAAGAAAAGATATTTCAAATTCTTGTTGCATTACTGAAGAAAAATTATGATTCATGGATTCTTCATTGGTATCAAAAATGATATCATTAACATAAACAATAACAATTAGCAATTTATCAGTTTCAATCTTTGTATATAGATTGTTATCTGTAGAACCTTTTGTAAAACCTTGTTGGTGTAGATATTTATCAAGGTGGTAATACGAAGCGCTTGGATCCTGTTTCAGACCATAGAGAGCCTTTTTGAGTCTGCATACAAGTTTTACATCATTTCCAAGAATGAATCCTTTTGGTTGTTCAATATAAACTTCTTCTAAATCTCCATTAAGGAAGGCTGATTTTACATCCATTTGGTATACTTCGAATTTCTGAAAGTTGGAAAGAGCAAGAAACATCCTTATGGCTTCAAGTCTGGCAACAGGTGCAAAAGTTTCTTCAAAATCTATAC
>APFE031510818.1:0-30118 GCA_000404065.3 Pinus taeda
CTCTAATCCCTAAAACCTTAACATTAATCCCCAAACCTTAAACCATAAAAAGCCTAAACCCAAAAAAGCCTAAAATAACCATAAACCATAAAAAAAACCTAAAGACTAAAAACCCATAAACCATAAACCCTAAAAAACCATAAACCCTAAAAATGATTTTCAACTTTTTTGTGAGTGTTTATTAAAATAATTTATTAAAGGATTATAAACCATAAACTGTAAACACTAATACCCACACTCCCAACCTAAACCCTGAACCCTAAACCATAAACACTTTATAACATTTTAAACCCCAAATCTTAAATCGTAAGTATTTTATAACATTTTAATAACCGTTTGTAACTTTTTTTAAGTGTTTGTTTAAATAATTTACTAAATTTTTATAAACCCTAAACCCTAAGCATTTTAGGGTTTAATTCTTTTAATAAACCCCAAAACCTAAAACCTAAAACCTAAATCCCAAACCCTAAACCCTAAACCCTAATGATTTTATAACATTTTAACAAGTATTTTGAAACTTTTATTTAAGTGTTTACTAAAAGAATTTACTAAATTCTTATAAAACCTAAACCCTAACCTCTAAACCCCAGGCCCTAAACACTAAATCATAAACCCTGAACCCTAAACCCCAAACCATGAGCATGAAACCCTAAACTCTAAGCATTTTATAGCATTGTAAAAAGTGTTTTTTAATTTTTATTTAAGTGTTTATTAAAAGCATTTACTAAAGTGTTATAAACCCTCAACTCCAAACTGAAAATCACAAACCCTAAACCCTAAACCTTAAACTCTAAACCAAAAACCCTAAAGCCTAGACCCTAAACTCTAAACCCTAAACCATAAACCTTAAACCCTAATATTTTTATAACATTTTAAAAAACATATTGTAACTTCTATTTAAGTGTTTATTAAAATCATTTACTAAAGTGTTATAAACCATAAACCATAAACTCTAAACATGAAACCCCAAACCTTAAACCCTAAACCCTAAAATTTTTATAACATCCTAAAAAAAATTCTAACTTCTATTTAGTTGTTTATTAAGAGGATTTACTAAATTCTTATAAGCCGTAAAATGTGAACCATAAACCCTAAGCAATTTATAACATTTTAAAATGTATTTTTAAACTTTTATTTACGTGTTTATTATAAGAATTTACAAAAGCCTTATAAAACCTAAACCCTAAGAATTTTATAGCATTCTAAAAATATTTTTGTAACTTTTACTTAAGTTTTTATCAAAATAATTTAGTAAGGTGTTATAAACCCTAAACCATAAAAACTAAACTCTAAACTATAAACCCTAAACAGAAAAACCTAAACCCTCGACACTTAACCCTAAGCCTTTTATAACATTTCAAAAGGAATTTTGTAACTTTTATTTAAGTTCTTATTAAAATAATTTACTTAAGTGTTATAAACCCTAAACCCTAAACCCCGAACCCTAAAACCTAAACCCTAAGCATTTCATAAGATTTTAAAAAGTGTTTTGTAACATTTTTTATGTGTTTATTAAAAGAATTTACTAAAGTGTTATAACCTTTAAACCCTAATCCATAAAACCTAAAGAGTGTTATAACATTTTAAAGAGTGTTTTGTAACTTTTATTAAACTGTATATTAAAAACATTTACTCAAGTGTTAGAGACCCTAAACCGTAAATGCTAAGGCCTATGAATTTTATAACATTTTAAAAACTATTTGTAACTTTTATTTAAGTGCTTATCAAAATAATTTACTAAAATTTTATAAACCATAAATCTTAGACCCTAAACCCCAAATGCTAATCACAAACCATAAAACCTTGAGTATCTATAATAAGGGAAGACCACACTTTGGTACTTGAGTGTAGGAGGGAGAAAATTGTGGTACATGAGATACCCTGACCTTTGTTTTTCCACCCTTCTTCATAAATTTGTTTCCTTTTATTTATTTTTCTTCATAACTCCTCGAGGCTCAATGGGATGAATGCATTCTGTGTAATATGTAGCAGCAGATACCCCCTTAGGGTGGGGTGGTTCATCTCTACACCTTAAACCCTAAACCCTAAACCCTTAACCTTAAACCCCAAACCCTAAACCATAAACCCTAAACACCAAATCCTAAGCATTTTATAGCATTTTAAAAAGTCTTTTGTAAATTTTATTTAAGAATTTATTAAAACAATTACTAAGGTGTTATAAACCGAAAACCAAGAACCCGAAACCCGAAACCCTAAACCCCAAACTGAAAAAAATCTTAAAATTTAAACCCTAAGCATTTTATAAAGTGTTATAAAATCTAAACCATAAACCCTAATCTCTAATATCTAAACTTCAAACGCTTAACCCTAAACCCTAGACCTTAAACCCCAAACCCTAAAATGTAAACCTTAAATGCTAAGTGTTTGATAACATTTTTGGAAGTGTTTTGTAACTTTTATTTAAATTTTTATTAAAAGAATTTATTAAAGTGTTATAATCCCTAAACCCTAAACTCTAAACCTCAAACACTAGACTTAAAACCTTAAACCCTAAACCCTAAAACCCAAACCCTAAACCCTCAACATTTTATTGAATCTTAAAAACCGTTTCGTAACTTTTATTTAAGTGTTTATTAAAAGAATTTACTAAAGTGTTATAAACCATAAACCCTAAACCCTAAACCCTAAACCCCATACCCTATTTATCTTAAAAAAAATTAAAATGTTCTATGAACCTTAAAACCTAAATCTTAAACTGTAAACCTTAAACCCTAAGCATTATATAAGCCTTTAAAATTCTACCCTAAACCCTAAACCGCAAACCCTATACCCTACACCCTAAACCCCAAAACCTAAACCCTAAACCCTAAACCGTAAATGTTAAGAATTTTATAAAATTTTAAAAAGTGTTTTGTAAATTTTATTTAAGTGTTTACCAAAAGCTTTTACGTAAATGTTATAAACCCTAAATTCAAAACCCTAAACCCTTAACCCTTAACCCTTAACCCCAAACAATAAATCTTAAACACTTAACTCTAAACCATAAACACTAAGCATTTTATAACATTTTAAAAAGCAGTCCATAACTTTTATTTGAGTATTTATTAAAAGCATTTTCTCAAGTGTTATAAACCGTAAACCCTAAAATCTAAACCCAAAACCCAAAACCCTAAACCCTAGAGCTTAAAATCTAAATCCTAAGTATTTTATAACATTTTAAAGACCGTTGTGTAACTTATATTTAAGTGTTTATTGAAAGAATTTACTAAGGTGTTATAAACCTTAAAACCTAAACCCTAAACCCTAAACCTAAAACCTAAAATAAAAAAAAAACCCTAAACCCTAAGCATTTATAATAGTTTAAAAAGTGTTTTGGAACTTTTATTTAAGTGTTTATTAGAAGCATTTACTAAGGTCTTCTAAACCCTAAACCCTAAATTACAAAGGCTAAACCGTCAACACTAAACCCTAAGCATTTTATATCATTTTAAAAAGAATCTTATGACTTTTATTTAAGCCTTCATTAAAACCATTTACTAAAGTCTTCTAAACCATAAACCATAAATGTTAAACCACCGTAAACCCTAAATCCAAAACCCTAAATGCTAAAACCTAAACCCTAGTCATTTTATAACATTTTAAAAATGATTTTGTAACTTTTGTTATGGTTTTCATTAAAATAATTTACTAAAGCGTTATAAATCCTAAACACTAAACCCTAAACTCTAAACCCCATACCTGAGACCCTAAAAGCTAAACCTTAAATTCTAAACTCTAAGAATTTTATAACATTTTAAAAAGTGTTCTGTAATTTTTATTTAAGTGTTTGTCAAAATCATTTACTGAACCCTTATAAACCTGAAACCTTAAATCATAAACCCCAAACCCTAAACCCAAAGCATTTTATAACACTTTAAAAAGAGTTTTCTAACTGTTATTTAAGTGTTTTTTAAAAGAATTTATTAAATCCTTATAAACCCTAAATCCTAAAACATGATCCCTAAACCCTAAACCCCAAACTCCAAACCCTAAATACTGATCATTTTATAACATTTTAAAAAGTGTTTTGTAACTTTCATTTAAGTGTTTATTAATAGAATTTTCTAAATTTTTATAAACCCTAAACCCTAAACCCTGAAACCTCAACCCAAAACCCTAAACTAGAAACACTAAGTATTTTATAACATTTTGAAAAGTGTTTTGTAACTTTTATTTAACTTTTTATTAAAATAATTTACTAAATTTTTATAAACCCTAAAACCTAACTCTTGAATCGTAAACCCCAAACCGTAAACCCTAAATCCTAAACCTTATCATTTTATAACATTTTAAAAATCATTTTGTAGCTTTTATTTAAGTGTTTATTACAATAATTTACTGAATTGTTATAAAACCTAAACCCTGAACCCCAAACACTACAACTAAAACCCTAAAACCTAAAACTTATGTATTTTATAACATTTTAAAAAGCGTTTTCTAAATTTTATTTAGGTGCTTACTAAAAGCATTTGCTAAAGTGTTGTAAACCCTAAAACCTAAACCCTAAGCATTTTACAAAATTTTAAAAAGTGTTTCATAACTTTTATTTGAGTGTTTATTAAAAGCATTTACTAAATTGTTATAAACCATAAACCATAAACCCAAAATCCTAAACCCTTAACCCGCAATAGGTTTGAATCAGTAACAAGAGCCAATCAAAAAATAAGGGAAATTAAATTACCAGTGAAAGAACTAATGGAAGTAATACAAGGATTCAAAGAGAAAAGTGAGTTCCTCCACTGAAATAATTTTCCAACCTTTTATAATGATGATGGGAACTTACATCCCAAACATTTCTTCATGAAAATCCTGGTGGAAATTAAGGAAAGTCACAAAGGTGTTGAAGAAAAGGACCACTCCCTTAAAGGGAAATAGATTATGAAATTATATAATGATCATTATGAATTTTTTTTCTTGATCAAGAACATCTTTAAGGGGTGGGGAAAAATTGATTATGAATACATTACTAGCATGGACGGGAGCATCATAGAGGCTTGTTCATGTGACATGCCATATGATAGAGAGTGGAGGATGATAATGGATCTGCATGAATGGGTTATCACCTGGTAATTCACATAAACATCCTAAGAGGTCTCAGCGGAAGCAAGTTCCACTGTAAGGACTTTGCAACACCAGATGAGACATCATTAATCACCACTAGCATTGGCACTTGCCACAGTACCAGCATCAACACCATAGACAACACCTAAATCAAAACCCAAATCCCAAACCATAAACCATAAACCCTATCCCTAAACAATAATACTTCTATAAAATTATAAAATACCTTTTTGTAACTTTTTAATGTGTTTATTAAAATAATTTAATAAAGTGTTATATCCCTAAACCCTAAACACTAAGCATTTTATAACATTTTACCAAGCATTTTGTAACTTTTATTTAAGTTTTCATTAAAATAATCTACTAAATTGTTATAAACCGTAAACCCTAAGCCCTAAACGCTAAATCCTGAACCCCAAAACACAAACCCTAAACCCTAAAACCTAAGCAATTTATGACCTATAAAAAATAATTTTGTAACTATTATTTAAGAGTTTATTAAAAGAACTTACTAAGGGGTTATAAACCTAAACCCTAAACACTACACACTAAACCTCATACCCTAAACCATAAACCCAAAACCCTAATCCATAAACCCTAAACCCTAAACCCTAAGTAATAAACCCTAAACCGTAAACGTCATAAACTAAAACCTAAACCACAGGCATTTTATAACAATTTTAAAAGCATTTTGTAACTTTTATTTAAGTGTTTATTAAAATAATGTACTAAATTATTATAAACGTTAAAACATACACCCTAAAACCTAAACCCAAAAACCTCAACCCTAAACGCTAAACCCCAAGCCCTAAACCCTAAACCCTAAACCCTAAGAATTTATAATAGCTTAAGAAGAATTTTGTAACTTTTGTTTAAGTGTTAATTAAAAATATTTACTAAAGTGTTATAAACCCTAAACCCTAAACCCTAAACCCTAAACACAAAAACATAAACCCTAAGCCCAAAAACCTAAACCCTAAACCCTAAAACCCAAACCCCAAACCTCGAACCCTAAATCATAAACCCTAAACCCTCACCATTTTATAACATTCTAAAAATTGTTTTGTAACTTTTATTTAAGTGTTTATTAAAATAATTTACCAAAATGTTGTAGACCCTAAACACTAAACCTTAAACCTAAACCCAAAACCCCAAACCTTAAACCCTAAATTCCTAACCCTAAACCCTAAACCCTAATCATTTTATAACATTTAAAAAAAAAAATTGAAACTTTTATTTAAGTGTTTATTAAAAGAATTTCCTATAGTCTTATAAACCCTAAACCCTAAATCACAAACCCTAAACCCAAAACTGTGAACATTAAACCCTTAACCCTAAGAACTTTATAACATTTTAAAAAGTGTTTTGTATTTTTTATTTAGGTGTTTATTAAAAGAATTTACTAAAGTGTTATAAACCCTCAACCCTAAACTATAAACCACAAACCCTAAACCCTAAACCCTAAACTCTAAACCATAAACCATAAAATCTCAACCCTAAACCCTAAACTCTAAACCCTAAATGCTAAACATTAAACCCTCGTAATTTTGTAACATTTTAAAAAACATATTGTAACTTCTATTTAAGTGTTTATTAAAATCATGTACTAAAGTGTTATAAACCCTAAACTCTAAACACCAAACCCCAAACCACAAACCCTAAACCCTAAACCCTAAGCTTTTTATAACATCTTTAAAAAAATTCTAACTTTTATTGAAGTGGTTATTAAGAGGATTTACTAAAGCCTTATAAACCCTAGACTCTTAACCCTAAACCCTAAGCAATTTATAACATTTTAAGAAGTGTTTTTTAACTTTTATTTAAGTGTTTATTATAAGAATTTACTTAAGTCTTATAAACCCTAAATCCTAAGCATTTTATAGCATTATAAAAAGAGTTTTGTAACTTTTACTTAAATTTTTATCAAAATAATTTACTAGGATGTTATAAACCCTAAACCATAAAAACTAAACCCTAAACTATATACCCTAAACTGCAAAACCTAAACCCTAAACACTAAACCCTAAGCCTTTTATAGCATTTCAAAAAGCACTTTGTCACTTTTATTTAAATTTTTATTAAAACAATTTACTAAAGTGTTATAAACCCTAAACCCTAAACCATAACCACAAACCCTAAACCCTATACCATATACCCTAAAACCTAAACCCTTAGCAATTCATAACATTTTAGAAAGTGTTTTGTAATTTTTTTTTATGTTTATTAAAAGAATTTACTGAAGTGTTATAAACTTTAAAGCTTAATCCCTAAAACCTAAACCCTAATTAATTTATAACATTTTAAAGAGTGTTTTGACACTTTTATTTAAGTGTATATTAAAAACATTTACTAAATTGTTATAAACCCTAAACCCTAAACTCTAAAGCCTAAGAATTTTATAACATTTTAAAAACTATTTGTAACTTTTATTTAAGTCCTTATTAAAATAATTTACTAAAATGTTATAAACCCTAAATCCTAAACCCTAAACCCCAAACCCTAATCCCTAAACCATAAACCCTAACAATTTTATGAGTATCTATAATAAGGGAAGGCCACACTTGGGTATGTGAGTGTAGGATGGAGAAAATTGTGGTACATGAGATACCCCAACCTTTGTTTTCCCACCCTTCTTCATAAACTTGTTTCTTTTCATTTACTTTTCTTCATAACTCATCGAGGCTCAATGGGATGAATGCATTATGTGTAATATGTAGCAGCAGCTACCCCCTTAAGGTGGAGAAGGACTGTTGTCATTCTTGTGAATTTGCATTGTAACTCTTTGTAAATATATAATTATTAAATTGTAATTTTCACTTCATTGATCTCATTGTGATGCTATTTGGATTTCTATGTAGGTTTCTTGCATTTTCTTTCTACAAAAAGTAAAAAGGAATATTTACCATTTTCCATATCATGGGGATACTTGCAAGTGATAAGAAATCCATATCTATAAGCTTGAGCATAATTTAGGGTACAAGTGATGGAAGACGATACATAGAAAATGAGCTTCCAGACTTTACTATGAATGTATGGATACTCGTAATGGCATTTTAGCTCGCTAATGCACCAATAACATTCCATAGATTGATGAATGATGTATCAGGATATTATCTGGATTATTTTGTGATTGTGTATTTTGATATCATTCTCCTCTATATCAAAATATGAACATAACGCTTAAAGAACCTCAAAGCCGTATTATGAAAATATGTAAGACAAAAGAAACATTTGATGAATTTCAAGAAGTGTTTATTTTCCATGGACTTTGTAACTTACCTCGAGTATGTGGTAGGTCTAGATGGATTGTATATCAACCTAGAGAGGATACAGGACATAAATTGAGTGGTCAATGCCAACCTATATCAGTGAAAAATTTGAAGTCTACATCACATTACTTTGACATCTCATTGTGTTTCAATTCCTTAACCAAGGAAAATGTAGACAATAAATGGGAAGATGAACAACAATATTTTGATGAAGCCATGACACAAATCTATAATGAACCTTTGGTGATAATCTTAGAGAAATTTCCATTACAAGTGGAGCTTGATATTGATATGTGGCAAGGGAGCCATTCTTAGTGGTGCAAGAAACACTTAAAAGGTACAGGAAGCACTCGAATAATATTCCTTGAAGTGATGATCAACTATCCAACCATAAGGAGTGGATACAATGTAGTGGCACTATGTCTTAGTTGAGGAGGTGTATTATAGAGATTATTTAAACAACAACACCATGTACATAGACTCAAGTACCAACACACGAGATGGTACCCCCTCGATCTAACTATGATGGAACCTCCCTCGAGATCATAAGGTTGGATTTACCTAGGAATGAGTGGAATTTGGCCAACAAATATTCCCTATGGTAATATTCCACATGGCACCGTGTGGGTGCCATGAGCCATGATTATGAAAACATACAAAATGAATATGGAAACCCTAGGAAAACATAAATTTTGACCCCAAATGTGAATAGAGAAGATACATATTTTTTAGACCCCATTCTCATAATTACACACTAGTAGTTGAGTCAACCTAGTATCCAGCTCCTTTGGCTTAATTGGTAATGGGGTATGTTACATATACGATTGTTCAAGAAGATATGTTTGCACCTTAGAAATTTAAATGGATCCTTGGCTATGTAGAAAATCTAGTATCTCGAAGAGGGTTTTCTCTTATACTTCCATTTCATCCAAATCTTCTATGATTACCTAAAAATCTTGTCTCCATTGCAATTTATTCTAACATTGTCTCTACATCATGTATTTAAATCTCCATATCCATTGTGCCTTTCATTTTCTTATATGGGTTTTTTCCTTTTCCTTGTAGAAGTGTGTTGTATGGGCTTGGGTTGTGGTCCTAAGGATTCCTCACTGTCACCTTTGATCCTGTCGTAGTGGATTTTTCTCTGCTACGACTTCAAATTTGTTTTTTGACAGAAGGGACTCCCTGGAGTTTGGGGTTTGGGTTTTAGGGTTTAGGGTTTAGGTTTTGGGGTTTAGGGTTTATGTTTTTGTGTTTAAGATTTAGGCTTTAGGCTTTATAACACTTTAGTAAAAAAATTTAATAAACACTTAAATAAAAGTTACATAATTCTTCTTAAGCTGTTATAAATTCTTAGGGTTTATGGTTTAGGGTTTAGGGCTTGGGGTTTAGGGTTTACGGTTGAGGTTTTTGGGTTTAGGTTTTAGGGTGTATGGTTTAAAGTTTATAACAATTTAGTACATTTTTTTTAATAAACACTTAAACAAAAGTTGCAAAACGCTTTTAGAAATGTTATAAAATGCCTTCGGTTTAGGTTTTTCTCTGCTACGACTTCAAATTTGTTTTTCGACAGAAGGGACTCCGTGGAGTTTGGGGTTTGGGTTTTAGGGTTTAGGGTTTAGGGTTTAGGTTTTGGGGTTTAGGGTTTATGTTTTTGTGTTTAAGATTTAGGCTTTAGGCTTTATAAAACTAGTAAAAAATTTTAATAAAAACTTAGATAAAAGTTACAAAATTCTTCTTAAGCTGTTATAAATTCTTACGGTTTATGGTTTAGGGTTTAGGGCTTGGGGTTTAGGGTTTAGGGTTGAGGTTTTGGGGATTAGGTTTAGGGTTTAGGGTTGAGGTTTTGGGGATTAGGTTTTAGGGTTGAGGTTTTTGGGGATTAGGTTTTAGTTTATGGGGTTTAGGGTTTAGGGTTTAGGGTTTGAGGTTTAGTGTGTAGTGTTTAGGTTTTAGGTTTTATAACACCTTAGTAATTTCTTTTAATAAACTCTTAAATAATAGTTACAAAATTATTTTTAATAGATCATAAAATGCTTAGGTTTTATGGTTTAGGGTTTGTTGTTTGGGGTTTATGGTTTAGTGTTTAGAGCTTAGGGTTTAGGGTTTATAACACTTTAGTAAATTATTTTAATAAAAACTTAAATAAAAGTTACAAAACGCTTGATAAAATGCTATAAAATGCTTAGGGTTTAGGGTTTACGGATATAAAACTTTATTAAATGCTTTTAATAAACACTTTAAAAAGATACAAAAGAAATTTTAAAATAATATAAAATTATTAGTGTTTAGGGATAAGGTTTATGGTTTATGGTTTAGGAATTGTGTTTGGATTTAGGTGTTGTCGATGATGTCGATGTTGGTACTGTGGCAAGTGCTAATGCTAGTGTTGATTAATGATGTCTCGTCTCGTGTTGCAATCTCCTTACATTGGAAGTTGCTTCTGCTGAGACCTCTTAGGATGTTGATGTGAATTCCCTGGTGATAACCCATTCATGCAGATCCATAATAGTCCTCTACTCTCTATCATATGGCATGTCACATGAAGAAGCCTCTATGATGGTCACCTCCAGGCTAGTAATGTATTCATAATAAAATTTTCCCCACTCATTAAAGATGTTCTTGAGCAAGAAAAAAAATTCATAATGATCATTATATAATTTAATAATCTATTTCCCTTTAAGGAAGTGGTCCTTCTCTTCGACACCTTTGTGAATTTCCTTAATTTCCACCAGGATTTTCATGAAGAAATGTTTGGGATGTAAGTTCCCATCATCATTATAAAAGGTTGGAAAATTATATTAGTGGAGAAACTCACTTTTCTCTTTGAATCCTTCTATTGCTTCCATCAGTTCTTTCACCTCCTCTTTAGCCTTCATTGGTAATTCAATTTCCCTTATTATCTGAATGGCTCTTGTTACTAATTTCAAACCTTTTTGAAATGTTTTAAAAGGCTTAGGTTTTAGCGTTTATGGTTTAGGTTCTAGGGTTTAGGGTTTAGGGTTTTAAGTCCAGGGTTTAAGGTTTAGAGTTTGGGGATTAGGGACTATAACACTTTATTAAATTGTTTTAATAAATATATAAATAAAAGTTACAAAACACATTTTAGAATGTTATAAAATACTTAGGGGTTAGGGTACAATTTAAGGTTTAGGGCTAGGGGTTTATGGTTTAGATTTTATGGTTAAGGTTGATAACACTTTAGTAAATGTTTTTAGCAAACACTTAAATGAAGGTTCCATAAAAATTTTAAAATTGTTATAAAATGTGTAGGGTTTTTGGGTTTAGGGTCTAGGGTTTACGGTTAAGTGCTTGTAGTTTAGGCTTTAGGGATTAGGGTTTACGTTTTAGGGTTTATAACACTTTATAAAATGGTTAGGGTTTAAGTTTTAATATTTTTCGTTTTAGGGTTTATGGTTTGGGCTTTAGGGTTCATGGTTTCAGGTTTATAACACCTTAGTGATTGTTTTAATAAACACATAGTTACAAAACACTTTTTAAAATGTTATAGAATGCTTAGGGTTTAGTCTTTAGGATTTGCAGTTTAGGGTTTATGGTTTGGGGTTTAGGTTTTATGGTTTGGGGTTTAGGGGTTAGGGTGTAGGGATGAACCACCCCACATTAAGGGGCTATCCACTGCTACATATTACACATTATGCAGTCATCCCATTGAGCCCTGAGGAGTTATCAAGAAAAATAAATAAAAGGAAATAGGTTTATGAAGGACGGTGGAAAAACAAAGGTCAGGGTATCTCATGTACCACAATTTTCTCCTCCTAGGGTTAAGGGTTTGGGGTTTAGGGTTTAGGATTTAGGATTTATAACATTTTAGTAAATTATTTTAATAAGAACTTAAATA
This sequence comes from Pinus taeda, assembly GCA_000404065.3. Lineage (NCBI taxonomy): Eukaryota > Viridiplantae > Streptophyta > Pinopsida > Pinales > Pinaceae > Pinus > Pinus taeda. The sequence continues at coordinate 12,190 of APFE031510818.1, forward strand.
AAAGTTACAAAACACTCTTTAAAATGTTATACATTAATTAAAATTTACGTTTTTGGGTATAATGTATAGGGTTTAGGGTTTGGGTTTTAGGGTTTAGGGTTTGGGTTTTAGGGTTTAGGGTTTAGGGTTTATAACACTTTAGTAAATTGTTTCAATAAGAAATTAAATAAAAGTTACAAAATGCTTTTTCAAATTTTATAAAAGACTTAGGGTTTAGTGTTTAGGGATTATGTTTTACAGTTTAGGGTTTATAGTTAAAGGTTTAGATTTTATGGTTTAGGGTTTATAATGCCTTAGTAGACTAGTAGGTTTGATATGTGTTGACACATATGAGGTTGATAATAATTTTGATTGGTGTAGTAATTCTGTGATATTCACTCTATCAATGTAGATGAGAGTTTCTCATAACTGAAAGAATAACCACAATAACATGGGATCCCCCCCCCCCATCAGTGTTAATGAGGATTCCCCTCCATCAATATTATTGAGGTTTGCCCATAATTGAAATGTTACGATAATAACCTGAAATCCTACTAATATTTTGGCATTTAGTTATTGTGTTTATATCGTTAAATTAATATTATCCTTTTTGGTTGGGTTTGTGTATCCTTTTTCTCCCATATATACCACGAATACCTTGTTTTGGAAGCCATATCATATTTTACATTTGTTATATTGTAAAAGGAAGTTATATTTATTGTATTGTTATATTTTAACGAATATGGAGAACATAATGATTAAGTCCCAAGAACATTTATTAGTGAAAGATCCACATCAATGGGAATTCAATGCAACACTAAGGAGCTACTTGATTACCAAGATTGATTTGATAAAAAAGTGATGGTAAATATGCTCTAGAATTTATACTTTGTGTGTAGCAATTGCTTAGAATGGCCCAAGTTCTAGCTTTACACACTCCAACCCTTGCATCCCTATATTTATAATCTTATCAATATTGTTGGTATTGATGGAAGAAATATTTTGTATATGCGAACACGGAAGCTATATTCACCTCCATTTATTTGGCACTTTTACATATGTGCCACCTCGATATATGTCCCTACTTCCATACATGAACCAATTCCATATATAGAACCAATCATTCATATATGTGCTTCATGGAAGCTATATCACTTCCATATATGTTTTTACACTTTCATATATCTATACATATACTTATGTGTGTATACACAAGAGTATATTCTAGATACATGTATATAGAAGTGATGCATATAAAACAATTAATGCATATACCAAAGTGACACATACAAAACTATAATTGCATATACAGAAGTAGTTATAGCTTTTATTTGTAAATATATGAAATCTTGCTTCCATACATGTGTGGCTTCTATATTTGTTTACATATACATAATATACAAACTTATGCTTATATGAAAGAGCGTAGAATGCATCCCATTTTGTACAGAATTTACCACGTTTGTATATGCATCACTTCTATATAACTACTTTCTGACAATATCCCGAGGTTCACACTTCACTACTTTGTTTTTATCTTGGGATTGATGAGGTCAACTTATCTTACAATGTTGCTTGCAACATCCCACCTTGCAGTAGCACTTAAGGTGATTTTATTTCAACCCCTAACAATTCCCAAGGCAATTTCGTATATGCGTGCATATACAAAATATATATTGCAATTGGGGGTTAAAATCTTATGCTTGGTCCCTAGAGTTTGAGTTGGTTATATGCGAGATTGGTCTGATGATATATAGAATATACATATTTGTGCATATATAAAAAAGTGTATACATATTTGGATTCTTATGTATCTTCTGCATGTGAATGTATATATGGAAGTGCACATATACAAAAGAGCATGCTCCTTTGTATCTTCAATATACGTTTGCATATAATGATAGATTCAATCAATATATTATTCATCATCCATTTTTATGGTTTTAGAGTGGAACAATATAATCCTTTTCCTATTCACAAGTCCATCAATACCAAAAAATATTGAGTAGGTTCTAAATACAAAGACACAAGAGTTGCCTTTTGTAAATTTAGCACATGGGTTATGTCAAAGAATGAATATATTGATAAATCTTATGCATTAAGATTAGGTTATTTCTCTTTAATTTGATAACTACGTGTGAATTTTATTTACTTCTTAAATTATGATCTTCTTTGACTTATGTTATTATAGTGCTATTATTCGTCAAACAACTACTAAAGAATAAACATAAAGAGACAAGAGACACAGAATATAGGCTATCACTCAGGGCCAAAATATCTCCTTCATGAGAGGAAAACATGAAAAAATTCTTATTCTTATAATGATTTCAATTGATGAATATTAAGAGCAAGATGCTAGACCATTTTTCCACTCCAATCCCAAGTCATAAACCTTCCTTGGTGAAATCCTTCTTGTTTTTCTTTCTGTCTCCTATGGTCAACACAACTCAAACTATCTACACTACTGAAATTTCGGTTTCATCCACAGATAGACAACTTGAACTTATATTCTACCCTTGCAATTCTCACATGTGAGATGTTTAGAGGTATCTTCCTTCATCGATCGACTAGGAGACTCAATCTTATGACCCTGTCTGTGATATATGTTGAGATAAAGATATTATTCTTGTCTTCTTCACTGACTAAGGAAATCCTACTACAAAACCTTTAATATATGCCACGTGCGAGGAACAGGTAACCAAAATAGTGCCTAACTTAGATTCTTCTCCTTCTTTTTGCACTGGAAGAGAGTCTTCTACTTCTCTTTTTTGCACTTTTTGTTGTACTTCTAACGAAATACCAAATTATGTGTCTAGAATGAAAGTCGAGCTACTTATCATAGTAGTTTTTCCATGCTAATCAGATGACATGACTTGGAGACAAGGTCGATATACCTGGGGGTTGACAAGGATTTCACCTAAAGGGTCATGACTCATCCCTCTATCCTCAATTGGCATTAGGAAAACTTATAGCAATACTAAAATTCTCTAATTGTGGAATTTGGGGTAGGTGGATCACTTGGATTTTTATCACAATCCATAGGTTTCAACAATTTACTAGGATCAACTAGAATATGAGTTAAGTTCTGAATTTACCCCTTCAATTAAACCTTTACTATTTTGCTGGCCAATTTGGTTGCTATAGATAATAGCAACAAGATATCTAGTCAAGTCATGATGTTTAACTCCCACACACCTAACATTTTGATATATCATGGAAGTCATTGATATGCATCACTCACAACCATTGGATCATATTGCTTGATGGAAAGAAGTTATAAAATCCTCATCTTCTCATCCAATGTGACACATTACCCATTGAATGGAATTATTGTGGGCAATCAGATCATGTTAGGAGTTAAAATAGAATTTAAATGTGTGTATGATTGTGGGTAATACACCTTATCAGATGTAGGTTTAAGGGATTTACAATCGCTTGATGCTATTGGATGAAAATATATGAGCAACAGTTGAACAATCTGATGGTAGTTGTTAGCCCCATCATTGGGTCGACATAGATTCATGATGATGGGTATTGGACATAAAATAATTCCCAAAACAACACCCCTTGATTGATGTGATACTGCTTACCAAAACTAGGAATCCTAGTTCTCAAAATATCATTTTTTTTAGTAGTCCATTAACCATCATATTTATGATGCAAAACCTATCAGATACATAAAGGAAATGTTGGATTCCCCATTTATTCTATTATCTAAAAATATAGGTCATTGGACAAATCATCAGCTTCCTGACACAGAAAGGTCGAAAGTGGCGGTCGGGTGTATAACACAACAGTTGGAAGCACAACAGTAGTCGTCAATTTTTCTACCTCCAAATATCATAATTGGTCATAATATATAAATCCCATCTTTCATATTATACATTGTTGTTTCGATAATGACACGTCAAAAAACCTAGTCAGTTGTGAAACATGGCCTTTGGTTCACCACTAGAGTTCCATCGACTATCTGACGCATGTCATTGGAATCTTATTGTCAAATTTATGGAATTCCCAGTGAGCATGGGGTCAGATGCCCAACAAACTAGTCATCTGTTATTTTTCATTTATCTTACTAGAGGCTAAAATATATCCCATCAACTATTTGATGCCTCGTCATTGGATTTTGATCATCTAATTTGTGGGTTGTTTGGGAGGATGTCATGGGTTATCCGATAGACATCGCGTCAGATACTTGATACAGTATTCATATTCTTGTCAATGTTTATCTGAATAGAGGCTATAATCGGATATTTGATGGCCATTTGTCCCACCAATTACTCGATCGATTTCTACCAACATGCCTGGAAAATGAGGCCTATTAGAGTCATGATAGAATTCTATTGAATCTACAATACTAGATCATCAGATTTGAGTGGACTTTGTTGTAGTGTTACAATTTTCCATCACTCATTAATAATTTGTGGAAGATATTAAGTTATTTATTGAGACAACTATTCAAGGGATATGGGTATTAGATATGATCCTCTCAAATATTCAAGTGGCCTATGGCATGATGATAAATGGGGAGAAATATAGCATGTATTTATTCAATACAAGTAATTTGGTGCAAAGGAATCTTATCAGGAATATTGAATTTCAATGGGTTCCCTACCATCCAAATATCTTGGCATCCCTCTTGTCACTAATTAATTGTGAGTTTCATGTTGGTTGGAGATCAAGGAAATTATCTCTAGGTAGTTGACAAAATAGACCTTCAAAGCATTGAATCTTCCCATTCAAATTACTCTACTTAAGGTTGTTCTACAAGCCATTGTGGTTTTTCAGTTGTCAATATACTTACACCCAAGGGAGTATATAAGAACATCGTTTCTAGTTTTCATAAATTCTTGTGGCATGGTGATCAACATGCCAAAAGCTAGACTCTAGAGGCTTGGGAGAAGGTGTATCTGCCAAAATGGGGGGGTGGTCTTGGTTTGAGGGGCCCGAGAACACTTATTAATGCCATGGGAGCCAAATTATGGTGGATATGGCTCCAGGGAGGTGAAGGGTTGTGGAAACTAATATGCAATAGGAAATGCAACCTCGTGATCACTCAAGCTAATAAAGTGCAATAGTAATATTTCCCATTAAGGTCATTAATATGCAATGTAGAATTGGAACAAAAGCATTTTATACAAGATAACCCATTACAGGAGATTATAGATGCTGGAACAACCAAGTTTTGGGAAACATTTTGGCAACAACTCCCAAGGCTAGAGAGAGGAGAGGAGTTCATATGTCTTCAAGAGTACAGCATGAGGACAAGGGTAGTAGTCATCCCTACTTTTTGGAAAGAAATATCCTTGCAAGATTAGTGGTGAGAATGGAAGCACATGATAACTAGGACGAGGAACATTTTTCACAAGAATAACAAATTATGGACACACAACAAAAAGGCAGAAAGATTCAGGTAGTGCTAGGTGGGGAGAAGATGAGATGGGGATATCAAACATAGGTTGTGTTCACCATCAAAAAGAATTATTGAATTATGGAAAATCACAAGAAAATCCTAGAGCATCCCCTCAAATGGAATATCTGTGTCGAAAAGTTATGGTCGAAGGTAGAAAGTTTCCTTTGGTTAGTTGGTTGATGTTGACTCCTAACATGGGACCTTTTGAGGAGAAAAGGCTATATAGGACCATCATGTTTCCCTGGCTCTCAACAATATAAAGAAAGTATTAACCATCTGTTCAACACTTTTTCAAGCATGGAAATTCTGTAGTCCAGGATTTGTAGTCTTTTTGGCTATTTAGACTACTCCCCTAAGAGTTTGTGTGAAACAATTGAATCTTGGCACACCTCTCTTTTGAAAAATCCGATTGTGAATATGGCTAATGGTTTGGTTTTAGTCTTCCTTTTGTGGAACGTGTGGAAATAACATAATAGAATCATATTCAAGGATCTAAATAACACAGAGGATTCTATATGGAAATACATGAAGCTTAATATGAAAGAAATGATACTTACTAAGAAGTAGGTAGAAGACGATTGAAACGTGGAAGGCAAGGAAGCTCAAATTTTATGAGACTTATAAATATCTCAAAATATGGTGGCATTGGATCTCTTAGTGAGTTAGTGGTATTGGCTTGTCTCCAACAACATTTTCACTTCCTCCATAAGGATTTATCAAGATTAATTTTGATGTGGCCTCTAAAGAATATCTTGGGCCTGCTAGGTATGGGGGAATATTTCGTGATGATCACGACCATCCTTTTAGGTTTTATGTTAGATAATTTGGGTATACTAGTAATAAAATGGCATAATTAAAAGTTCTCGAAATAGGTCCATTCCTGGCTCATGAAGTAGGATATACCAAGTAATAGGCTAATGGAGATTCATATTTAGTTTTGAATGTGGTTCAAAAATAATCAATCGATCTCTAATTCAATAAGTCATTAAGAGTTGGTGCCTTGATATTTTGATGAAAAAAATTCAAAACCTAGTGCTCTCCTTCCCTTGGGTTATCACGACACATTGAAAATGAATGGGGAACAAGGCTGTAGATATGTTGGTGAGTTAGGGAAGCCAATATTATAGCTTGGAGCTCACTCAAAAATTTTTACCACATAATTTCAATATTTGAAACGAGTAGTTGAGTAGTATCCTGGAGAGTGACACAAAGCCCCCCAATGGAGGTATATGATAAACGTCATATAGGGGATGGGGGAGGGGCTAATCGCCTCTCATTTTTTTAATTAGGCGACATGTGGTGTATGGGAAACATGCATAACATAACACATGGAAGTTTTGAGATCTTGGTGGTAGGCTTATATGTGGGATGGCGAGATTAATGTTTCTATTTGCAAGCTTGGGTATGGATGGTTGTGATGGCGGCAAAGGATGTGAAGAGTTTGTGCAGGTCACTAACATGTATATGATCCTTAGATTATGGTACTCTGTAATAAAGATTTTTGTATGCAAGTGGGGATTTCCTTGTCATATTTTTGGAGGCCAGGCGTACCAAGTTTGGGACCTTAGTGAGGGTAATACCATGGGTTCATGCTTCCACTAGAAAACTTCAGAGTGAGGAAAGGACACTTTAAATTCAACAACTGGTGGGGCATTTCTAAGCTAGTATTCTATATCAATTAATTTGGTAAGCTTCCTTGGTTTTTTCTTTGTCCTTCATACTGTAGTTCTTTTCCTTTGTTGGAGGTGGATTCATTTAGCTTTGTTTACATCTTGAGCTCCCATTCTCTGTTGAAGGAAGCTTTCGTTTTGGAGGCGACAAGGTCAATTGTTGTTGCAATTGAGGGGAAAAATAATATGCTTGGTCCCCGAGGTTTGAGTTGGTTACATGGGAGTTTGGTTTGGCTTCAAGGCCCTCCATTTGAGAGTAGAGATAGGGGTTAATGTGGTAGTATGCGTAGGGAGCCCAATGTTCTTTTCCATGTGTATTTAAGTTTATGCAATTATCCTACGAGCAGGACTCCTCATCCTAGTGTTGATTATTGTAGACCCCATAGTATCATTTGTATTCATAGCTCAATCAACACTTCTGTTTTAGGTGTTGTTTTATTAATTTGGTTGGTGACGAATTCATTGCGGGGAAGAGGACATTGCCATCCTGTGAAATAAATTCGACAAATAAAGGTAACAAATCTTGCTGGCGGTTGCCTTTCTTAACAGAGGTATGGAATTGGCTTTTCCAAAAATTCACTGTCTGGTCCTGGGGTTTGGAGGAATTGTCAGATCTTCATGTAACAATAAAGGTAAGGTGTTGGTATCAATATGATGGGGTTGGTTTGAAAATGTACAAGAAACGTGATAGAGTACGGAAAGGGATAGGACAAAGAGGGTAGAGAGTTGCGAACATTGTGGGAAGCTATGGAGATGGAGGGAGAAGGAGGAATGTAAGAAGAGTTAGAGGAGGTGGCCCATAATCTGACCCTTCTCTTGGTCATGTAGTTCTTCCTGCACCTTTTGGCACCTTGAAGTACTAGTTGTGGCTTGTCACCCTTCTCCTAGAATAACTGGGCCAAAATTGTCATGATGATCGTAATTAAGTCATAATTTTCATGAATGATATGTGGCACAATCAATGAAATATGTAGGATCGTTTGGCTTCACTTTGGTGGGCTAGAGGAGAATATCAAAGATAATTAAATACATGGTTGGGAGATTGGCTCATTTAGAATTCCATGTCCACAGGGAATCAAGGAATCTAAATTCACTTGGTAACCATCTAGTTAATCCTCCTACACTTTGGTTTATGTGGGTTGTATTTTTCTTAGGGGTCTTTTGGACATTATGGTCTTTGTATTTTTGGGTTCTTAGTTAATTCTGACAATTTGTAATTAGTTTTTGTCCTTCTCTTATGGTCAATAACTTAGGTAGGAGAGAGGTCGAAAGAATAGTGAATATTGGACATCCATGGTGTAATCTTTGAATGAACTCATAGAAGCATATATATATATATATACAACACATCAATATCAGTATGTCAATACATCAAATTATAACAATATCTCAATTTATATATGTGCTCAATTTGACATGGCCTAATATAATAGGTCATTGTCTAGTCAAGTTTGTTCAATGGTCATGTATTTTGGTGGATAGTGTGGCTAGAATCATTGAAAATGGGTCTATAAAGGTTCTAATCTATGAATAAATACATGATGATATGCATATACATTTTGTTCTAGTTGGTATATATACTTGTATATATACCATACATATACCTAGTGTATACATCAACATAACATCTCAACATATGTATTGATATCTCAGAAAATGGTCATTTCATCTATTAGTTAGACTATGTCTTTTTTTATGGTTGAGAGTGATAGTGAAATATTCTTGCCACATCTTTTCAGTTATAATGTCAACAAAAAAATCCAATAAACACAATGAAAGTGAGATTATTGATATTTAATAATGTATTTAATTAAAAAAAACACAAACCAAATAAATATGTTTATTTTTCTTTTTAATTATGATCAACATTATTTTTTATTTAGAAAATTGAAAAAAAATCAAATTTAATATTAAAAAAAAAAAGATATTCATATACTATAACTCTTTTAAATTCAAAAGTTTTTATTAATTTTAAATATAAAATTATTTAAATACAATTTGAAAATAATTATTATTAATTATTTCTCTAATATTAATATTTATAATTTTTTTTAAATTATAATGTTACCCTAAATCAATACAAATCATCCTTATTAAAATTCGAATAATTATAAAAAGATTGAATTACCAATACAAATCATTCGTATAAAAATTCTAATAATTATAAATAAATTTACTTACCGTTAGTGTTAAGGCCAACTACTCTATGGAGTACAATAACTATTTGTTCACCTAAATTATAATGCATTAACTATTTCAGTGTGCATTTATTGCTTTGGATAGGTATCATTGTGGGTCGATGTAGCATGGTATGTTGAATTGATTTCCATGCCTCGAGTTCCCAATAGACGACGTGGAGACAATGACAGATGTTAGAGGTAAACTTTCGGCTACAAGAAACCATTTATACAATAAACAATTCTGATAACAAACTTCAATGTCCGCCTTTATAAGCCGAGATGGAGAGGTGGGCCCAAATAACCACATAAGTATGGAATGAGAAGCTGCAATTGAGATAAGGATTGTCGCCTATCCTAGCCTAACTTATCATATCATATCCTAGACTTGCCTTTCCATGTCGAGCCTAGCCTAGCCTAAACTAACCTAACATGACCTAGTGTAGCTTACCCTACCATAGCCTACTTAACATGGAGTACCCTACCTTTACCTAAGCCAAACTAAACTAGCCTAATCTAACCTGTCCTAAATTAGCCTAGTATAAACAAGCATAACATAACCTAGCTGAAACTAACCTAAATTAAACTAGCCTAGAGTAAAGTAGCCTAAGATAACCCACAATAAACTAGCCCAACATGGCGTAGCATGAACTAGCATAGCCTAGACTAGCCTACCCTAAAGTAATGTAGCTAGCCAAAACTAGCTTAGCCTAAACAAAACTAGCCTAGCTAGATGAGACTAAAATAGCCTTTCCTATAATAACTTAGCCTAGCCTAGCCTAACCTAGAGAAAATTAGTCTAGGATAAACTAGCCTAGCCTAAACTATCCTAGCCTAACATAGCCTAACCTAACCTATCCCACACTATCCTAGTCTAGCCTAGCCTAAACTAGGCTAGCCATTCTTGGCCTAGCAATAACTAGACTACTCCAGCCTAGTGTAAACTAGCCTAGCCTACCCTAAACTATCCTAACATATCATACACTACCCTACCATCACTTACCCTAAAATAGCCTATCCTAGCCTAGACTAGCTTAAACTTGCCCAACCTAGCCTAGCCTAACCTAAATTATCCTACCTAGCTTAAACTATCCCACCCTAGCCTAACCTACACTAGCTTAACCTATATCTTAGTCTAGGCTAGTCTACCCTAGCAAAACTCAAGCTACACTAACTTATCCTAGTCTAACATAACCTAGCCTATCCTACATTAACTTAGCCTAAACTAGTCCATCCTAGCTTATATTTCCTAGTCCAACATATCATAGCTTAAACTAGCCTAGCCTAACACGACCTAGCCTTGGTTACCCTAACCTACACTATCCTAGCCTAGCCTATCATATCCTAGCCTGAACTACCCTAGCCTAACCTATATTATCCAAGCATACCATAGCATACCCTAGCATAACCTTATCCTAGCCTAACCTAGATTAGCCTAGTCTATCATAGGCTATCTTTCCTATCCCATCCTATCCCAACCTTAGCTATCCTAGCCTAACATAGCCTAGCTTGTACTAACCTAGCTTGTACAGGCATAGCACAAACTACCCTATGCTACACTTTCCTAGCTTAGCCTAGCCTAGCCTAACCTACAATGGCCAAGTATACCATACCACCCCTATCCTAACCTATCCTAGCCTACTTTAGCATACTTTATCATAGGCTAATGTGGCATGTGCTTGCATAACATATCTTAAGTTAAACTAACCTGGACTAACCTACCCTACCCTACCCTAGCCTACCCTAGCCTAAACTAGCTTGACCTACCCCAACATAAACTAGACAACACTAGTCGAGCCTAACTTACCCAGGCCTACCCTAGCCTAGGTTGTCATGGCCTCTGATAGCATAGCGTAACCTAGATTGCCATAAAATAACATAGCCTAAACTAGCCTACCATAACATAAACTAGCCTATCCTAACACACCATAGCCTACCATATCCTAGCCTAACCTAAACAGGCTTACACTATCATAACCTAACCTAAACTAAATTAAACTAATGTAATCTAACCTAAACTAGCCTAGACTAACCTTACCTAAACTAGACTAGCCCAAACTAGCCTAACCTAGGATAACCTAGCCTATAGTAACCTAACTTAGACTAGCCTAAACTGGGCTAACCTAGCCTAAATTATCGTAGCCTAACCTCGAAAAACCTACCCTAGCCTAGACTAACCTAGCCTAAATGAGACGAGCCTAAACTAGCCTGACCTCTCCTAGTGAAACCTAGCCTAGCCTCGCCCAAACTATCCTTGCTTAAACTAGCGTAGCCTAGCCTAGCCTAGCATAAATTAGCATAACCTAGCCTAGTCTAAACTAGTCTAGCCTTTCCCAAACTATCCTAGTTTAAACTAGCAAAGCCTAGCCTACCCTAACATAGACTAGTTGAAAATAGCCTAGCCTAGCGTAGCCTAGCTTAAGCTAGGTTAGCCTAGCATAACCTAGCCTAGCCTAGCTTAACCTAACATAAACTTTTCTAGCATAGCCTAGCCTAACCTATCATATACTATCACAGCCTAAACTAGCCTAGCCTAACCTCTCCAAACCTAGCTTATAGTGTAAGTTAGCGTAACATAAACTATACTAGCCTACGGTAGCCTAAACTAGACTAGCCTTGCATAGACTAGCCTAACTTGGCCTAAGCTAGCCTAACTAACCTAAACAAGCCTAGCCTGGCCTATCCTAAACTAGCATAGCCTAACCTAGCCTAAAATAACATATCCTAGCCTAGCCTACCATAGCCTAACCTACATTATCCAAGCATATGATAGCATACCGTAGCATAACCTTATCCTAGCCTAGCCTTGTTTAGCCTAGTCTATGATAGCCTAGCTTTATTAACTCATCCTATCCCAACCTAAACTAGCCTAGCCTAACATAGCCTAGCTTGTACTAGCCTAGCTTGCGCTAGCCTAGTTTTTGCTAGCCTAGCATAGGCTAACCTATCCTACACAAGCCTAGCCTAGCTTAGCCTAGACTACTGTAGCCTAATCTACACTGGCCAAGCATACCATACTGTCCCCTAGCCTAACGTACCCTAGACTATTTTAGCCCACTTTATCCTAGCCTGGCATGGCCTATGCTAGCATAACATATCTTAAGTTGAACTAGCCTATTCTGGCCTACCCTACCATGCCCTACCCAAGCCTAAACTAGCTTAACCTACCCCAAGATAAACTAGCATTCCCTATCCTGCCCTAGCCTAGCCTAGGTTGACCTAGCCTAAGATAGCATGGCATAACCTAGATTGCCATAAAATAGCTTAGCCTAGCCTAGCCTAACCTAGCCTAGCCTAACATACCTTAGGCTACGATATGCTTGCCTAACTTAGCCTAGCCTAAACTAGCATAGACTATCCTAGCCTAACCTAAGCTAGCTTAAACTAACCTAATATAACCTAAACTAGCCTAGCCTAGCTTAAACTCGCCTAACCTAGCCTTATTTAAACTAGACTAGTCCATACTACCCTAAAGTAGGATAACATAGCCTAAAGTAGACTAAACTACCCTAACCTAACTTAGCTTGTCCTAACATAGGCTAACCTAGCCTAAACTAGCCTAGCTCAACCTTGACAAGCCTACCCTAGCCTATAATAACCTAGCGTAAATGAGACAAGCCTAAACTAGTATAGCCTAGCCTGACCTATCCTAGTGTAACCTAGCCTAGCCTTGCTCAAACTATCCTAGCTTAAACTATCCTAGCCTAGCAAAATTAGGCTAACCTAGCCTAGTGTAAAAGAGTATATCCTCACTCAAACTATCCTAGTGTAAACTGGAATAGCCTAGCCTAGCCTAGCATAGCCTAGCTGAATCTAGCCTAGCCTAGCCTAGCCTATCTTAATCTAGCATAGCCTAGCATAACCTAGTCTAGCCTAGCTTAACCTATCCTAAACTAGTCTAGCCTAGCCTAACCTAACCTATCATAGCCTAAACTACCTAGCCTAACCTCGACTGTCCTCGCCTAACCTAGCTTAGCCTATCCTAGCCTAATATAAACTAGACTTGCTTACGCTAGCCTAAACTCGACATGCCTTTCCTAACCTAGCATAAACTAGCGTGGACTAGCCTAGTCTTCCATAGGCTAGCCTAAACTAGCCTAAACAAGCCTAGATTAGCCTATCCTCAACTAGCATAGCCTAGCCTAGAATAAAATAGCCTAGCCTACCCTAGCCTACCCTACTCATGCCTAGTCTAGCCTACTCTAGCAAAGCATAGCCTACGATAGCCTTACTTAACCTAATCTAGCAAGGTGTAGCCTAACCTAGCCTATTCTAGTGAGTTGTAGCCTAATCTAGCATAAAATAATGTTGCCCAACTAGTTTTCTTAGCTTTATCCTAACCTACTCCTAACTAGATTTACATAAACTAGCTTACCCTAGTCTAGCCTAAACTATATATGCTAACCTAGCATAAGAAAGCGTAACCTAAGCTAAGCTAGCCTAACCTAGGCTAGCCTAAACTTGCCTAAATATTCTTAGTCTAGATCAATGTAGACTAGGTTAGTCCAGTCTAGACTAGGCTAGGCTAGGCTATCCTAGTCTAGGCTAGGCTAGGCTAGTCTAGTCTAGTCTAGGCTAGTCTAGTCTAGTCTAGTCTAGTCTAGGCTAAGCTAGGCTAGGCTAGGATAGTCTACCCGAATCTAATATAATCTAGCCTAATGTAGCCTAATCTATTCTAATCTAGTCTATCCTAATCTAGCGAAGACTAATCTAGCCTAATCTATCCTAACCTAGCCTAGCCTAATCTAGCCTAATCTAATATAGCCTAGCCTAATCTAGTGTAACCTAGCCTAGCCTAGCCCAATCTAGTTTAACCTAACTTAGCCTGATCTAGGCTAACTTAATATAGCCTAGACAAGCCTAGCATGGCCTAATCTAGCTTATCCTAGCCTAATCTAGCCTAATCTTGCCTTATCTTGCCTAATCTAGTCTAGCGTGGCCTAGCCTAGACAAGCCTAGCATGGCCTAATCTAGCTTAGCCTAGCCTAATCTAGCCTAATCTTGCCTAATCTTGCCTTATCTTGCCTAATCTAGTCTACCATAGCCTAGCCTCACCTAATCTAACCTACCCCAATCTAGCCTAGCTTAATACAACCAAGCCTATCCTAACTTAATCTAGCCAAATATAACATAGCCTAATCTATCCTAGCCTAGTCTAGCCTAATCTAGCTTAATCTAGCCTAATCTAGACTAGCATAATCTAGCTTATCCTAACCTAACTTAGCCTAGCGTAGCATAGCCTAATCTAACCTAATCTAGGCTAATCTAGCCTAGCCTAATCTACGCTAAGCTAGTCTAGCCTACTCTAATCTAGCCTAGCCTAATCTAGACTAATCTCTTCTAGCCTAATCTAGACTAGGCTCACGTACCAAAGCCTATCGTAGCCTACCCTACCCTAGGCTACCTATCCTAACCCAGCCTAGCCTACCATACCCTACCCTAGCCTACCATACCCTAGACTACCTAGCCTAGCCTAGCCTAACCTACCTAGCCTAGCATAATGTAGCCTATCCTAGCCTACCTAGGCTACGCTAAGAAAACCTAGCCTAGCCGACACTATCCTAAGCTTATCCCAGCCTACCTAACCCAAGCCTATCCTAACCTACCCTAACCTAGCCTACCTTAGCCTAACCTAGGCTAGCCTAGCCTAACCTACCCTAGTCTAGCTTATGCTAGCCTAGCCTATGGTAGCATATCGTACTCTAGCCTACCCTCCCTAGCCTAGCCTACTCTACCCTGGCCTAACCTATCCTAGCCTAGGGTATCCTAACCTACCTAAGCCTAGCCTAGCCTTGCCTATCATATCCTACCAAAACTTTGCCTAGCTAGCATAACCCACCCTACCATAGCCTAGCCTTGCCTAGCCTAACCTACCCTAATCTACCATGGCCTACCCTACCATACCCTAGCATGCTTAGCCTACCTAACCTACTTAGCCTACCCTAGCCCAACATAACCTAGCCGAGCGTACCCAAGCATAGCCTACGCTAACATACCCTAGCCTACCCTACCTAGCCTACCATAACCCAGCTTGTCCTAGCCTACCCTAGCTTATCTAGCCTAGCCTAGCCTACACTACCCTACCCTACCCTCCCATAACATAGCGTACCCTACCTTACCCTAGCATATCTTACCCTTACCAAGCCTCCCTAACCTACCCTAGCCTACCATAGCCTAGCCTAGCCTACCTTTACCTACCCTAGCCTAGCCTAGTGTACCTAGCCTAGCCTAGCCTAGCCTAACCTAGCCTAGCCTAGCCTAACCTAACCTAAGCTAACCTACCATACCCTAGCCTAGCCAAGTCTACCTCACCTAGCCAAACCTACCCTAGCCTACCTAGCCTACCCTACCTAGCCTACCCTAGCCTACCTAACCTAGCCTAGCCTAACCTGTCTAGCTTACCTAGGCTACCTTACCCTACCCTACCTTATCCTACCCTTCCTAGCCTACCCTACCCTAGCATAACCTAGCCTAGCCTAGCCTATCCTAAGCCTAGCTTATCCAAGCCTACCCTAGCCGACTCTATCCTACCTTAATCTAGCCTACTCTAAAGTAGTCTATCATAAACTAGCCTCACCTAACTTTATCCTAAAATAGATTATCTAGCTTAGCCTAACACATGCCTGATCTAGCCTAAACTAGTTGATCCTAACCTAAGATATCCTAGCCTATCATATCATAGTGTAGCCTAGCCTAGCATAACTTAAATTAACCTAGCCTAGCATGGCCTAAGCTAGCTTAGCCTAGTTTGACATACACTAGCTTGAACTAAGTTTTCCTAGCCTAGTTTAAACTAGCTTGGCCTAACCTAGCCTAGCCTAGCTTAAACTAAGCAAGCCTATCCTACTCTGGCCTAAAGTAGCCTAGTCTAAGCTAAACTAACTTGGCCTAGCTTGGCCTAAATAGTCTAGCCTTACCTAGCCTATCCCACCCCACTCTAGCCTAACCTACACTAAACTAGCCAAACCTAGACCCTAAATCTCAATGTATATTATAAATATACATCATGCATGAAAGTGAAAGAACTTCACATAAAAAAGTAGTAAACATAAGTAATGGATTTATTAAGAAAGTTACAAAATAGAAATTTATGTTTATTGAAAACATATTTACATAATATAAATTCTATAATAAAAATAATTTTTCAATATACAACGAAAACATATATAAAAATATGGTTCAGTTAAGTAATTAATTAATAAATTTATAAAAAAGAAAACACTTTAAAAAACAAAATCACTACTATAAAATTTATATATTATATTATTAAAAAATATAAAAATAAATCATATGAAATATATTAATGTTTAGGAAATTATAAAAAGACAATTTACTTTATTGAGAGCACACTTTTAAAAAAGACAATTTTATATCAATTAAAGAAAAATAAAATTCCTTATTTCTTATTTTAGTAAATAAAACTATATAAAACAATAAATAAATACTTATTGAAAAAATATGAATTATTGAAATATAAATTTTATAGGTTATTCAAAATATTTTCATCAAGAAAACACTATCATTTACATGTAACAAATAATTTTGGCTCACCTAAATTACTGAAAAAACATACAGTGAAATAAATTGAAACATTGTGTATATATATAATTCTGAAAACAATGGAATTGGGGGTCAAAAAACGCTTATCGACTTTACTTCCAAAAAAAGACTATGACTGTGAAAACGATGAAAGCAACCGCAAAAAGGAAAATTCTATACGCACATAGGCATGCAGCTTTCAACTTTAAATATTAGGTGTCCTCAAATGGAGATGTCAGCGATAAATACGAATACGAGTAAACTCACTGTTTATCAAATCATGATAGTGATTCATTCGAAATTCCAAGGGAGTGCTGAGCTTGCCTTGTGCCGACAACGCCATCCTCAACTTCTTGACGGAAATGCCGCCTAATTTCTGGGTTTATTTGATACTCTGTCTATCGTTCTTTGTTTTGGCAATGGAGCCAATGTGTCCCTCCAGAAGAGGTTCAGTAGGCATATCGTCCAAGAACCGAAAGTCAATACTAGATGGAGTTTCGTTGGCCTTCGACGGGGACCTAAAAGATGCTACAGACGATGGCGATTCATCAGAAGCCTTGTGGACATTTTCACGGTGCCCTTTACGCATAGGACTGGCTGGCTTTCGCGATGGGATGGATATGGCTGGCTTGCAATTTATATCTGAGCGTTTTCCTTAATGGAATTGAAGAGTTTCCTGCATATTCTCTGAAAGAAATTATGGTTGACAAGTTCAAAAGGAGGGCGATGCTCATCTTCTTGGATACGCGTGATACACTTTCTTCAGAACGAAGAGGAAATACAAGGCGGAGGGAATGGAGAAGAGAGCAACCCTATGCTGAAGGAATAGGAGTCGGAGGCCAACATGCCTACTGGAGTAGGGGTGGCGTGAAGCGGGGATGTATAAGTTACCGACATGCTTACTGAAGCGGGGGTGGCGAAAGGAATATAAGCTACACATGTGCTTTCTTCAATAAACCGACGAATTAGGCGACATTGCCGTCAGAACGAAGAGGCAATACAAGGCGGAGGGAGTGGAGATGAGAGCTACCCTATGCCGACATGCCTACTGGACCTCTTTGGGAGGGACCCACGGGCTCCGTCGCCAAAACAAATGACATTAAACCTACGCCACTGCATGCTATCCCCGTATGGATTATCAAATAAACCCG
>APFE031510820.1:0-10963 GCA_000404065.3 Pinus taeda
TTTTTATACAAGTGCCATGTCAATATATATGTATATTTAATAGACGGAAGATGATGTCGCAACTAGTGCCATGTGTCACCTCAAGGGTGTTTCCTTGCCAACATCCATTACCACCTAGCCCTACTAAGTCATCCCTTACCTTCCTTGTGAATTATTTTCTTTTATATACTTACTTGGAAGACTTTTACTTTTACTTGGAACCTTTATTCTCTTATTCTTGTGCTGAGAGCTCTCCAACCCAATATGGTAGAGATGTTGTAATGTAATGTTTAACATTTTCACTAAGTCAAATTACAAAATAAAATAAATAAATTTGTAAAAATTAAATTAAATAAAAATATTAATGTAATGTAATGTAAAGGAATTGTCTATATGTGAGACTCTTTTGAGTTTTTGACAAATTTCTGGATGAAATTTGACGAAAATTTTTGTGGTGAATCTTGATTTGGGTTGTTTAAAATGGGTTTTTGACTGCATATATGGATTCAACACCCTCAAAAACCCCTGGGGCACTTTGATTGTGAAGAGTTCATCTGTCAAACTTGTGATTTCAATGAATCCCTGTCAGATTCTAGACACATTAGATCAGAAAACAATTTGGAAAACTTTTCAAAAAGTCTCACTTATAGACAACAGTCAAAATAAAATAAAAATAAAAACAACGAAATAAAAATAGCCATATAAAAATAAATAATAATAAAATTAAATGGTCCATTATATTGCCCCATGGTATTCATGTAGAATGTAGCATATTTAAAGGGGGGAATTAAACTAGATTAGATCCATCTCAACTCCTAATCTACCAAGCATTGAGTGGGATCAAATTTCTTGATATGCAAACCCCTTTTAGAGTGAAAAGAGATTTGATCCCTCTTGGCGCTTGGTAGATCTGGAGTTAAGATGGATCGGTTGGTTACCTCAAGTCCACTTTAAAAAATAGGACCAAATTACAAACAAGATAATAATAATTTATTACCCACTTCTTGGCTTCATTCACTATAAATTTTATAATTCATTATTTATGTCCAGCTTAGAATACTCGGACCAGTTTTCCATTTATTTTAATACTTCTTTTTCACCCCGCTTCCAAATTATATAATATTTTAATATCCACTTGTTGGGGGTGGGGAGAGCTCTTTGGCAATACTTTTCAACTTCATTAATTACCGCACATTTATTCATACTTAACCAATTTTCCTTTTTGGGTCATGCAAATTACACCACCCATACATAGTTTTCTAATTATCCTATATTTGAGGGTGTTGAAAAAATCTAGTGCAAAGACTTACCCCAACATGGGTTATCCTAACTTAGTATAATTTTCACTAAGACTTTCCATATAGTCTTATTTTTTTATTAACGAAGTAGGTCATTATTTCACGGGGAAAGGAGAAAACAAAACCTTACCTCACAAGCATAAATTTCACATAAATTATTATCTAGTAAAAATATGAAAATTTGGACACCAAAAAAATAGAGGGGAAAAGAACAAAAATTCCACTAAATGAGGGAGAAGGTTAACATATATTTCCACTTAAATTGGTATAATGACCACTTCAAATATGTGAACTAAATGAGGGAGAATGTCTTAACATAGCTTTCCACTTAATTTGGCATAATGACCACATCAAATATTTTCATGTGAAATACATCATATTTGATAAACTCTTTAAATAATAATTGATTTGAATTTAAGCCTAATTATCTACTTTAGACCTTAGATTTGTCTTGATCATTTCTCCCCCCAAATAAATCATACAACCATGATAAGTATTAATTCATTAACAAAGGACATATTGTGCCTTAACTTCTTCTGATATCTTTGACAGGACCCTAGACATTTCACCCAACACTAATTAGGATTTTATTATAGTGAAAGAGAATATAAAATAAACCTTCTAAATTGTCTAAATACATTTAGAGATCATATTACACATGTTTGCATGCATGAAAGTAACTATCACTAGGTACAATAAAATAAAGGTGCAGTGGTTTTTCTCATTGGTGATACAATTTCAACCTAGATAGTAATTTTTTGTTGTTTAAAATACATTTTTGAATGCATAATTCACCCAACAATAATTAGGATTTTATCATAGTGAAAGAGAATATAAAATAAACCTTCTAAAATGTCTAAATACATTTAGAGATCATAGTACACATGTTTGCATGCATGAAAGTAGCTATCACTAGGTACAATAAAATAAAGGTGAAATGGTCTTTCTCATTGGCGATACAATTTCAACCAAGATAGTAATATTTTGTTGTTTAAAATACACTTTTGAATGCATAAATTTATTCAACTCCCTAAAAAAATCTTAGGGCACTTGAATTTTATAAAGTAAACAAATTAAACTCAAAATTTTAAAATTCTCTTAATTTTGGTTAAAATTAACAAGAAAAAAGGACCTAAAAAGGGTCATTCGTCTAATAGTCATACTACATGTAAAATAAATACAAATGGCATTTATGAGATTCGTCCAAATGGCTCTTAAACTTTATGAAAACTCAAAATCTCATTAATCTTTATGACAGCTCAAAGGTTCTTTAAGCTTCCCAATTTGAACATTACATATGTTTCATGGCGGTAAATACAAATGGCAATTTTAAGATTCGTCCAAATGGCTCTTAAACTTTATGACAACTCAAAATCTCTTTAATCTTTATGAAAACTCAAAGGCTCTTTAAGCTTCCCAATTCGAACATGGTATATGTTTCATGGCGATACCAATAAATACTCACTATACATTGATTTAAAAGCTCTAAAGGGCCAAAATTAATTTTGCAGCAAATTTACACGCTTCGTGAATTTATCAGTGATTTCTTTAATTTCTTAATTCAAATGTTATATGAAGACCTTTCCAACTAAGTCTTATCTCTAAAGCACTGATAATCCAAGCATTACTCATGTTAAAGAACAAATTGCATTTAGAAATTCATAATCAATCCCCTTTTAGAGGGAACATTCAATGTTCACTCTTTGAAGAGAAGGCCCCATCCCTCTCAAATGTGCTCTCCAAAGCATAAACATCATTTCATCCTTCCTCCAACTCACAAAAAAATCACAATCAATCAGGTCACATGTAGATTTAATCAAAAGAGACACGGCGTGGGCTTTTAGCATGGGCTTTCTTTGATGGAGCTTCTCAAGGAGCTCTCAAGTGATCACTTATCTCTTTTTCCAACTAACATTGTGAATGAGACTAGAAATTTTTGTGAGCTCATGGCCCTAAAACTCACTCTACATCTAGCTCAGGAAAAGGGCATCTCTCATTTATACATCTATGGTAATTCCCTATTAGTGATTCAATGGATGAATAAGGGCTTCAACATTAGAATTTCTCCTTGATCCCTCTTTTTCAAGATATTTAAAATGGTTTTAAAGATTTCTCCTATATATTTCTCGACCATATCTTCTTCTTCTTATTTCCATGTAACAAAGCACCCCACCCTTCACCTTTTAAGCAAGGGTAGGATATTTTGTATGGTTTAAGGTCATCCCTCATTTACACTTAAAGTCATACTAGACAACAATCAAATTTCTCCCCTAGATTTGAACCCATGATCTCATACGAGTAAGCACATGTTTTTAAGCATTAAGCGCACTCACATTATAAATTTTTTAATTAAAAAATCACTACTTAACTTTCAATTAACTTTAATTACTCTCAATTAACTATAATAAGCGTCATTTAATGATTTTTATTTTTATTTTTTTTTGTTGATAAAAGAATTCCATTATATTAACATGAATATACTATGTATATATTGGTTTTCAATGGCTCTTCTTACCTCATTCCAACTGGATTTGTTGGCGAGGAGAGTCAGAATTAGTGCATAAGATTTTGCAATTGGCCCTTTATTCCCGATGGGCTTAGAAGCCATACATACCAAAAAACGAGAAAAATGAGCAAACAATCAGTCGACTGCATGTCAAGGTGGTGGATGGGGAGGCTGCATAGGCTGAACTAATACTAGAGGCCCATGTCGTTCATGTATATGAAAGTTGATGTTCTCCATACATGCCTTTAATTCTTGCAGGTGGTCATCAGTCTGCCTTTGGCTTCTGCGTACATTGTTGAATTGCTCCAGAATATCTGACTCACTATACTGAATGACATTCATGTAGGCCACGAGCTCTTTTCTATCTTCATATCTATGTGCATGAAGGATATCCAGGTTGGCCTGGATTCCCCGCAATTGATATGCAATTGAGTCCAGGGATGGAGGTTGGAAAACATGTCTAGGTGAGTGAGTCAGATCTTGAGAAATCTCACCCACTCTAACCATGTTATTTGAGTCTTCCTCGCTGGAGGAGGTATCCCTGCCCGCACGTGCCTCTGGTCTTCCTTATTGTCTTCCCCCTCTGCGGGGTCATCCTCATTGTTGAGGCATCCCTATATACAAGAAAATACCCAAACCCCAATAATGACACTATCAAATGTGCCCTTAAAATTTTCAACTAGACTCCTACTCCACATGGCCCCCGACAACTAGGCTAGATAGCGAAGAGCCAATTGGGCTAAGGAAGAGGAAGCTCATGGAACTCACAGAGACCGAAAATTATAGGGGGTGACAAAATCTTCTTCCCGACTCAAACCTAAATGGCTAGGGTTTTGAAGACTCCAAAAACTTTCACCGAGTTCCCGTTTTGGACAATTCCACCACCCAAATTCTTCGCCAACGTAGACTTGACTCATAGTAAAATGTCGAAACCCAGACTGACTGGAGGCACAATGGGTCAACTCAGGAGACAGGCTATGAGTTTTATTGCACGCTAGAACATAAACAAAAGCAATTACAGACCTCGAGGGACCAATACCTTATTTAAACCATGACATTAGCTTAATGATTGGATAGAGAGATAGAGAAGGGCTAGTGAGGAATTCATTCTCACAAAAGATGCCTAATTCAAAACTTGATAGGGGCGACTTGACTGTAGCCGATGAGAGACACCAAGAAGGATACCAGTTCTCCCTACCCTCCCTTGCCCAAATCCATTGCCAAATACACTAGCAGGGGAAGTAGAATACCTAATATTTGAAGCTCGCTACATTGGACGAAAGAAAATAACGATGTGAGACAATGTTCATACCTGTAGCTAACACCAAGCCTAGAAGAAAAAACCCAGGTGATGAAGTTAAGTGCCAGGGTCCTAGATAAATGCCCGAGAACAACACGGGACATTGAAGCCATCACCATTTCTTATCCCCATGATCCAATGGCCTTTCGACTTTCTCCGCAAGCCTTCTTGGCAACTCTGACCATGAAAAAACTCCCTGGAGCCCCTACTCATCTCCCACATCACAAAACCACTTACACTGCGCAACATTTGCATTATAACAATGCCTAGGGCCTCTAGAGACTTCTTTAGCCATACCAGCTACCCATAATGTCTTTAATGACATAACTCATGTTTGATGTGTCATTGGGGGGGAGGGGTGGGGCTGTAAGGGTTCCCAGGACCCCGTTTTCCAAAGTTTGATCACCCCCATCATGGGGTCATTTAACAAATTGAAAAACTTAATAGCTTTCCATTGAAAATGATTTCCTAATTTATGGGAATTTAAATTATAAAAGATTACTGCCAATGCTTTTTTCCCTTTATAAGGAAGCTAAAAATTCTCCACTTTATCATGGCCAAAATAATCCTATTAAAACACCTATTTAGGAAAAAAAAAGACAATGTATTAAAAATGCTAAATTTATGCTCTTATTATCCATGTCGCAACCATTGTATAACTTTGCCTTTGACTGCCTATTAGTTTGTCTTTGACCAATTTTTTTTGTCATTTATCTATAATTTAACATTAGGAAATTAATTTTTATTATTTATTATTATTATTTAAAATTTATTTATCTGTCAATTGATTCGTTGAGGTCTTATTATGAGCTTTTTAGTAATTTCTTAATTTATTAGCTACTATTTTTTTTTAGATTTATTTCCCTTTTATTTAATTTTATGATTTTTTTATTTAACTTTTTTAGTTTTTAGAAGTAAAAGGAAATAAGAAAGTCTATGATTTTTTTTTTTTTTACTTTTTGCGGAAAAAAAAAAAAAAAAAAAAAAAAAAAACAAACAAAAAAAACAAAAAAAAAACAACAAACAAACAACAAACAAAAACAAACAAACAAACAACACAAACAAAAAAAACAAACAAAAAACAAAACAAAACAAAACAAAAAACAAAAAAAAACCTATAGAAATCAATATTCAATATTGATTTTATAAATAATTTTGTGATCTAATAATTTTTATTAGAAAAATATTAATTTTTAATTTTCTATTAAAACATAATATATAAATCCATATCCATATAAAATCAAATAATTCATTCAAAGCTGGATGTGAAATTTTAATATTACTATATGGACTTTCATATAATGAAATTAAACATAATTTTTTTTTTTTCTAATTATCACTGTTTGTTTTCTATTTACGTAACTCGTGAGTAATTCTTGAAAATCATAATCTCAGTTTATATACATATGGAGTTGCATGCGAGCAAAAAGTACGTGGTCATCCAATCCACTGATTGTTTGTTTGAAAAAGACTCGCAGAACTTTTCAATTCGGCCTTTAAATAGCCATTGAGGCATTGAGAACATGCTCACAGGAGCAATCTAATCACTACTTGTCGTGATAGTTGAAAAAACTTGGTTTGAAGTAATTCCTGGTGCTCGTGCGATTCGAACTCGCGATTCCCCTTGGCGCGAAATTATTATCGTCATGTCTTCTCTTCCGTTTCTCAGTAGGCCTAAGAGCGGCTTATCGACCCCTTTTTTTTTAACATGGTCGTCTACTCTTGTATTATAAAAAACTGTTGTGAGCAGGAGTTGTTGCATAAGATGAAAGGAGAGAGAGAGAGAAAAAGTCCAAAATAGGCTCGCTGTCCTTGACTTCTGATAGTTGAGCTTAATGAAAATACATTGGAATAGGTAACGGCTGTATTGCCTGACAAAGAGGCCAGCCAGTAGACAAAATTTGCTTGACATTAAGACTATTTAACCGTGTCTTCCGCCTGGGACTCTTTTTTGCTGACCTTGATAGATTCTTCTGCTTGCATGCTTTGCGCGATGGACTTTATGTAGATAATGGCCTCCTCCAGGTGTTGGCATCTTTCCTTTAGTTGTTCTTATTTTGCCTTCTGTTTCTCGAGATTCTTCCCCTTGGTGCTGTTGTCTGATAGCTGAAGGAGAAGCTGTCTCTGCGCTGGAGCTTTGCTGTCGGCCTCGCTTGATGAGGAAGGGCTAGTCCCGAAGATGAATCAGCCAACGGATGGGGGGATAAGCGCTCGGGAGGCTTTTGCTGCTGAGGGCGGTTCGATTCCTATCAATACCTACTTTGAACCATGTCTGAGATAGATTGCACAGAGAAATGCTGGGAAGAGCTAAAGAGGTAGGATGGATATAAAGAGGAGAGGGAGGCCTGTCATGATGAGAGATCCAGATATTTTTATTGGGGAGGTCTGGGAGCGTTTCCTGAACAATATTCTTGTTGCAATCGGTGAGGGGAAGGAGGGGACGTTTACCAGCATTTGGATGGAGAGTGGCGCGCGTGAAAAAGAGGTGCTTTGCGCTGATGTCTGGGGCGTAAGGTGAGGAGAGCATGGAGGAGGGAGCGTGATTGAGATTGAGGTGAGATTGGCTTCCAGATTGACTGAGGGGAGGACGGGTTCTGAAGGTGCTGGGACGAATGTCTGGATGACTGCTGAGTCTGCTAGGGGATTTCCTTGGCATAAATCTTGTCATTCTCACGCACTTGTCCTTGCTGTCTGCTGACAGCCTTTGTTGCTAGTTGATCTGCATCTGCGTTGTTTTCTCTTAGGATGTGAAGGAAGGTTGGGTCTCCCAGCTGTCTAAGGTTGTCATGAATCCTAGTCTTGATGTTGTTGAGCCCTTCCTTTTTAAAATTTCTGCCTGAGACCATAGCGCCAATAATAATAGGCGAGTCCCCCAATATTATAGCATTCCTGATTCCCAATCTGGACAGAAGAGAAGTCCCTAGGAAAATACTGTAAGCTTTTGTTGCATTGTTGGAGGCGTTCCCCAGGCCCCATTCGTAACTGAGGATGCTTTTCCTGTTTTGGTCTTTGATGATGCCCCCTGCACCGGCTTTTTCAGGGTTGTTTTTCGAAGCACCATCGAAGAGAAGAACAGGGCGCTTCTGATTTGAGATCCACTGTTGAACCTCTTCCTTGGAGCCTCTGAGCTTCCAATTTGGCCTTGCTTTGTTAATTGGAGCCAGAGAAAGCTGGGTTTGATTGTGGATGAGACTAAATTTGCTATACCAATCTCTCTCTTCTTGGAGCCAGTTCGTTTGATCTGGAAAGGCTATGTAATTGGCACTGATGGATTCAGAGATGCTAGCTATTGTCTTTGCCAATATACTAGCCGTGTTTGGCTCTTTGTTGTTAAAGACAAAATTGTTTCTTGCTAGCCAGAGATGCCAACAAAGGGAGGCAGGGATGCATTTCCATACCCCGATGAGGTTGTGCTTGCCTTTCCTGGTGTAGGGGTAGCTGTTCATCCAGTTTTTCTGAAGATTGGGAATCTGATCAAAGCTTTCTCGAGATTCCATGGGGCTTATCAACTGTTTCCAGCAATGGTGTGTTAAGGGGCAGGCTAGGAAGATGTGTTGAATGGACTCCTCCTCTGCTTGACAGAAGCAGCAAATTGAAGGACCCTGTATTCCTTTTTTCCTTAAGTTCTCAGTTGTGAGGGTTTTTCCCTTGAGGAGTGTCCAGTTGAAGTATTTCACTTTGGGAATGCACTCAGTCTTCTAAGCCACTGCGTGCAGATTCCACTTTGCTGCCGGGGATAAGTTTTGGAGCGATTTATAACCTTCTTTCACTGTGAAATTCCCCCCACAGGGGTCCCATATATATCTATCTTCAGTCCTCATATTTGTTGGAGCAGAGCCAAAAAGGGAAAGCTTGAGGTTGATCCATTGATCCTTAAGGAGGGGGGGTGTTTGAATATCCTTCCAATCTAGCCAACGGTTGTGGTTCCATAAGGATATGTCGAACATAGATGTTATCTTTCGGGCTTCCATCCAATCCTGCAGGGGTCGAAGGTCTTGTAGAAGGTTTCTCGGTTTTGAACCCATGATGCGATCCAACCAGATCTTGGTGTCCTTTCCATTTCCTGGGAGTTTGGATACATTTTCTTTAAAGTGAGGCAACACTTTTTTTATCAGTATCCACATGGTGTACAAGGTCTATCGACAATTGCCTCAGTGAGGATGTTTGAATTCGGACCTCTGAGATATTTTCGTTTTATAGCCTCGGCCCACCATGATCCTTTGTTTGAGAGAATTTTCCATATCAGTTTGAGCCCCAGGGCTTGATTTGAGAGATTTGGGAGTTTAATGGAGAGACCCCCTTTTTCATAAGGGAGGGTTACCTGATCCCACTTTACGAGACTGAATTTCTTGGTCTCCTGCTTTCCTCCCTGCCAAAGAAAGCTTCTCATGATGAGTTCCAAATGTTTATGAACGCTGGCCGGCGCCATGATGACAGCGTACTGATAGATTAGGAGAGCTGAGAGGACAGCCTTAATGAGAATTGTGCGACCTGCTAAGTTGAGCCAAGAAGCTCCCCAGCCCTGAAGGAGGCCTCTCATCTTTTCAATATGTTTTGTCCAGACTTCATACTTGACGGATTCCTTAGCCAAAGGTAGTCCTAAATAAGGGAAAGAGCTCCAATTTCTTTGAACCGGAATGTTTAAAATCAAGGATATTCTTTGTTGGATTTGGGGTGGAACATTCCAAGTATAAATTCTGCATTTCCTATTGTTCAGTTTACCCCCAGAGGCTGAGAGGAAAGCGTCCAAAATTCTTTTGAATCTCCTTGCCATTAAGCTGGAGGCTCCACCTATTAGAAGAGTGTCATCCGTGAAAAGCGAATGATTTATCTCTTTTATCCCTTTTTCTATACAGATTCCCGGTATCTCTTTGTTATTGCGGAGTTGATCAAGATGGGTGCTCAGGGTCTCAGCCATGATAATGTAGAGGAATGGAGAAAGGAGACAGCCTTGTCTCAGCCCTCTATAGCTTCTGAAATATTTGTTGGGCCTGCCATTAATCAAAGGTGCATTCCAAGGATTGGAGATGCACCCATTAATTATGCTGATGAAGTTGCTTGAGATCCCAAATTTCTTTAGAGCTGCTGTTAAGAAGGATTGGTCCACACGGTCGAAGGCGTTGGCCATATCCATTTTGATGATGATTCCTCGTTCCCCTCTGTTGTTACTGCTGTGGATGGATTCTTGTATGAGGATGACATTCTCTGTTATTTGCCTGCTTGGGACGAAACCCCCTTGATTTTCAAATATTAGAAGGGGAGGACTTTTTTGAGTTTATTTGCAAGGATTTTTGTTATAATCTTATAGGAGACATTACATAAAGAAATGGGCCGAAACCTGTCAAACGAGAGGGGGTTTGCTTCCTTGGGGATCAGGGCAATATGTGAAGATTTCGTGTTATTGCCCAGCTTGTGATTTCTGAAGACATTCTTTATCATTCGAATGAAATCTTTTTTGATATTTTCCCAGTGCTGCCTATAGAAGGCCACTATGAATCCATCCGGCCCCGGAGCCTTATCTTGCTGCATACTGAATGTTGCTGTGAGAATTTCCTCTTCAGTGATATCTTGGTCCAGCTCTTGGTTATGCTCCTCTGATAGTTTTCACTCTATTTTACTGAGAAAGTCTGCGCTATCCGTTTACTGTGGTGCTACTGTAAGGAGGGCCTTAAAGTGATTGTGGGCAGCATCTTTGATTTCTTCTTGGTCCTTCACCTCTTTCCCATCGACCTCAATTTTGTCGATTTGATTCCCAGCTCTCCTAAGTTTGATGTTATTGTGGAAAAATGAAGTGTTCTTGTCGCCGGCTTTCAACCATAGGCAGCGAGATTTTAGTCTTTGTTCCTCCTCCTCTAATCGATTTTATCTGAAAAGTTCTTT
>APFE031510826.1:0-27156 GCA_000404065.3 Pinus taeda
AACAACATCATTATAGTAGGATAAAGGAAAATCTAACACATGTATATTTCCTTCTAGCAGAAACCTAAGAAAATAAAATTATTATATGGCTAAATAAAACTAATACATATTGGATTTACTTCTAGCACAAACAAACATATTACCAATAACAAAATTGTAATGCAAAAAGAATCTAGTACCCAAAATATTTTCTTCTAGCAAAAACAAAAACACATTGCAAATAATAACATTGTAAGATGAAAGAAATCTAATGTGTGCTATATTTCATTCTATCATAAACACAAAAATGTAACAACATTGCAAGGTCTCATAATTCTACTATGTGCTAGATTTACTTCTATCACAAACACAAGCATATTGTCAACAACAACACTGCAAGAAAAAAAAAGAGATCTAGCACAAGCTAAATTTCCTTCTAGCATAGACAGAAGCTTATTGCAAAATAAAAATATGCAAGACAACATTTGATTTCCTTCTAGGAAAAATAACTATATTGTCAAAAATAATATTGCATTGTGAAAAAAAATATAACACGTACTAGATTTCCTTCTAGTGCAAATTCACAAACATATTGCGAACAACAACATCACTAGACAAAGCAAATCTAACACATGTTAGATTTACTCCTATAAAAAACACAAGCACCCTGCAAATAAAAACATTACAAGGTGAAAGAAATATAATGCATACTATATTCCCTTCTAATGCAAACATAATCACATAACAACACTGTAGGGTGAGAAAAAATTCGAATATATTTACTTCTAAAACAAACATATAAATATTTCCAATGACAACATTACAGGACAAAATATATCTAGCACAAGCTAGATTTCATTTTAGCCCAAACAAAAACATGTTAGCAATAACAACATTGCAAGGTAAAAAAAAATCTACTATGTGTTAGATTTCCTTTTAGCACAAACACAAGCACATAGCAACATTGTAGAGTGAGAAATCTAGCATGTGTTAGATTTATGTATACAACAAATACAAGCACGTTGCCAACCACAACATTGTAGAGTATAAAAAATCTAGCATATGCTAAATTTTCTTCCAACACAAACACAAGCACATTTCAATTTGAAAGAAACCTAACACATACTATATTTTCTTCTAGCACAAACACAAGCACATAACAACATTGTAACTATAAAGAAGTCTAGTGCACATTGGATTCATTCTATCACAAACGCAAGTAGATTGCGAGCAAAAGGAAACAAAACACATGCTAAATTCCTTCTAGCACAAGCAACGATATTTCCAACAATAACATTTCATTCTAAAATAAATCTAGTGCATGCAAGATTTCCTTCTAGCCCAAAGATAAGCACATTGCCAATAACAACATTGCAAGGTGAAAGAAATCTGATGTGTTTTAGATTTCCTTCTTGTATAAACACAAGCAGACAAAAAACATTGTAATGTTAACAAATTATGGCACATGATAGATTTACTTCTAACACAAACACAACCATGTTGACAACAACATTACAGGGCAAGGAAATCTAGTGCATGCTATATATTTTTCTAAAACACACAAGCAGATTACAGGATGAAACAAATATCATGTGCTAGATTTCCTTCTAGCACAAACACAGGAACATAACAACATTGTAGGGTTAAAGAAATATAACACATACTAAATTTAGTTCTAGCACAAAATGAAGTATATTGTAAAAAATCACATTGCAATAAATAAATCTAACATGTGCTAAATTTCCTTCTAACACAATCACATTAAAAATTCCAATAACATTGCAAGGTCAAATAATTCTATCATTTTTCTTTCCAGCACAAACAACCAAATTTCAAACCAAAACATTGCATTTTGAAAGAAATATAGTGCGTGCTAAATTTCCTTCTAGCTCAAACACAAGCACATAAAAACAATGTAAGGTGAAAAAAACCGAACATGTGTTATATTTACTTTTAGCAAAAATACAAGAATATTGCCAACAACAACATTATCAAGCAAAGGAAATCTAACACATGCTAGATTTCATTCTATAATAAACTCAAGTGTATTCCTAATAACAACATTATAAGATGAAACAAATCTAACAAGTGTTAGATTTCCTTTAGCACAAATAATAACATAGCAGCATTATAGATTCAAACATATCTAGTGCTTGTTAGACTTACTTCTAACATAAACACGAGCATGGTTCCAGCAACACTACAGGGCAAAACAAATCTAGAATGTGCTATATTTTCTTCTAGCACAACCACAAGCACATAACAAAATTGTAGGATTAAATAAATTCAACACATGTTAGATTTACTTTTAGTACAACCACAATTATATTACCAACTGTTAGTGTCGGTATCTTCATACCTCCGTCAGAGATCAAATCGTCTTGTTGCATTGCATATTAGGTGTCCCCTCCAGTCAGCTGCATTCCATTAGGTGCATGGATCATCTGACGGTAGTGGCTTCTCCTATTTTTTCCCTCATGTCCTTTACCTGCTGGCTCATGTTTATTCATCAAAAAGCATATTCAATCACCTTTTTGTCTTTAAGATTGCAAAAGTCTTTTTAGGGTTTCATTGTGATTAGGTCTAGGGTTTCATTAGGGTTTCATCAAAAAGGGTTTCAGAGTGTCCAATAACAACTAGTAGGCACATGAGGAGGTTCCAGCATCAATAAATTTCATCACCAAGTGTTCAGAGATGTAGAAAAACAGAGTATTTTTCTTTTATTGTACAAATTCATGTAATTTCATCTTCTTCATATGTAAATCATTTCATCTGTAACCCTGATCACTTTCCCTAGCTCCAGTAGCTCCAACCCCCTGCGAAACAAGCAAAACATAAGTCATTCAGTTCATCCCAAGCTCTAATAAGCTGAAAAAGTTCAAAACAGAGTTCAAAATAAAGTCATTTTCAAAACATTGTAAAAGTGGGTCTTGCAAACCAAAAATTTAAAGGAATCCTTGTATATAAGTCATTTCTCCAATTTAAAAATCTCATTTTCACTCAAAGACAAAGTTGGGCAAAGAAAAGTCGTGTTGGTGAGCAAGTAAGACAAAGTTGGTAAAAAAATTGCCCCAAGACAGAGGCGCGGCACATTGGGCAACTGGTGCGGTGCACATAACAAGCGCGGCGCATTGGGCAACTGGTGTGGTGCACATAACAGGCGCAACGCATTTGGCAACTGGTGCGGTGCACATAACAGGCGCGGCGCATTGGGCTGCGATTTCCAGTGCAAATTTACATGGGTGTGGCACACATAACTGGTGCTGCACGTTGGTTTTGATGCGTGGCGGATACAGCTAGCAAGCCCAAAACCTTCAACAATTCATTCCAAATCGCCCAAAACATGTGGATCATCATTTGTGCAAGTAGGTTGAGCCTTCATCACTGCTAGTGAAACAATGTTTTATGCAATTTATGGTGGTTGTATTATGATGATTGTTTAAAAGGAAACCAAACCCTATCTCTTGAAATTTCTCAAAGGAAACTGCTGCCTAGGGTTTGAGTTGTTGTTTTGGCTACCAAGTCCATCTTTCTATTCCCTCACCACTCCCTTACTCCATTTTTCCCTAGATTTCCCTATTCCCTAAATTCACACATTCCTAAAACATCATCTATTCCTACCCCAATTCCCATTTCCCAAAATCCCAAACACAAATTCCCAAACCCTAGTCCTATACCAAAAACTCCCAAATTATTCCATAGTTCCCTATCCCCTTAACTAAACCCTTTCCCAACAGTCCCTAAAATCTGTCATTGTTTCCTCCCTCCATAGTCCCTCGTATCATTTTTCCCTTTGGTGGAAAAAGTCAAAACACATCTTAAATCACCTACTTCTCATCAAGACAGTTCAATCACTAGTAGAGATGGCATCTGATCTCTCATATGATTATGAAGAGGAGACACACAGTGACTCACCTACAGAGGTACATGCACCTAGGAGGCCTCATAGAGGTGGCAAACATATTAGAGAAGAACCAACCACTCTTGCTAAATTACAGGCCTACCCTCTTGCAATCTCTTGTTTTCAGCACCAGTCCTGCTATGAATTTTGTGAGAATGTTGTTAGCATTCAATTTCATCATGATTTGGCTCGTTTGTTTGTGCTCCATTTACATGATGGTCAAGCCACTCTAGCTAGTGTCACATTCACTTTAACACCAGAATCTATTTCACTAGCAACCGGTATTCCCAACATTGGAGAGCAATGGAACAAGAGGCAACAAATTGACCAGTAGCATTATGAACCATACATCAAGCCTGACTATTTGAGACAACTCAGAAGGGTGTTTCCTTTTCGGTACCTCAAAGATTCGTATGCTGCTTTAATGAAATTGATAATAAGGTATTTCAGCTATGAGGGTCGGTTCTCCTGTTTATATGATTATCATATCCGGCTGCTGATGCATTTTACTAGGGTGAGGATGATGAACATCCCTTACTTCATGTGCCGAAATATTTAGAAGATGACCACTCTAGTACAACACAAAACTCCTCAGCAGTAGTTCAATAGTATATATCATTTTTCTCTCATAAAAATTGTGGTTATCCATCAGCTTGGCTGGCAGGGCATCACCTGGGAGGAATTCATTTCTCGTGAGTTTTTCATAGCTCCTGAAGGACCTTCAGAGGCTTTGCATGAGATAGGTGGACCTTCTTATCAGCATGAGGGTCATGAGACATAGACCGCTAGTATGCCGGTGCTCATCACTTATCAGAAGGGCAGTAGATGGTTGTTCGGAGCAACAAAGCGAGTATTATC
The DNA here is from genome assembly GCA_000404065.3 of Pinus taeda. Classification (NCBI taxonomy): domain Eukaryota; kingdom Viridiplantae; phylum Streptophyta; class Pinopsida; order Pinales; family Pinaceae; genus Pinus; species Pinus taeda. Next base: position 4,739 of record APFE031510826.1, read on the forward strand.
TCCACCCAGGGTGGAAGGGGTCTCGCTTCTGTCATCAGCACCACAGGTTTAGGAAAAACGAAAGAGGCCATTATATGATGAGGGGCCTCCAGGTGACTGGGACTTTATTCTCATTGAGGAAGATGATACAGATGTGGGCCCACAAAGCACAAATCTCAAAGAAATCATCCAAGAGGAGCAGGCGGACATCAAAGCCTTGTCCTTCAACTTGGAGAGGGCTAAGTGGATTATAAATTACTTGGAGAAAAGGAATAAGTAGCTTGAATATTAGCAAGTGATCATGGAGTTGCGAAACATTCGGGAGCATCGCCAAGCTGCCCAAAGGAGGAGGGTGGAGTTCACTTCACTCAAGCAAGAGATCAATGTCGATCGGGAGTCTTGGCTCAAAAGAGTCAATATTCACTTAGAGAGGTTTTTGGAGAAGGCCAACAAGGAGAAGGCATTGTTGAGACATATGTCATATCATTATATGGCGAGAAACAAAGTTTGCAAGGCGAGAAACAGGAGCTTAAAGGCAAAATTGAAGAGAGCATCAAAGAGGCAAAAGGAGCATGATCACCTTCAGATATTGGCTGAGGCTTCCTTGGCCCAACAAAATTCTTGATGGAGAAGAATCAACCCAAATTTCAAAAAATTTAGGGTACTTTTTGCATTTTTGAAATTTTTGGCACAAAAAACAAGATTTTCTGCTCTATGGGCCGCGCCACGTGGCGCTCGCTTTTGATGGGAACCTCCAATTCACAAAAACTCGACATTTTTTATTTGGCATGGAAAAATATGCTTGCCTACCATTGGCAAATAAATTTGGACAGGTTTTGAGCACTCACAAAGGTCAAAAACACTCAAAAAATGACCTTACTGCCCCTATTTTGACACACAGGAAGCAACCTTGGGAGATTTCATTTTTGACAAAGCAAATGAAGGCCAAATTGAAAAATTCCACTTGGGTTGGAAAGGAGATAGGCAGGCCTTTCTAGAAAGCACACTTGGAGTGAATTTGGACATAGGGAAGGTCTCCAAAAGTGGGTCCAAACAGGTGCTACGCATAGAGAATCGAGCGCAACGCATAGAGGAAATTTGGCCCAGTTTGACCAAGAATGCTCTATTTTTCGCCCAGCTTTTACTAGTTTCACTTTTTCATCTTCTTATTGTTAAAATTGTGATGTAATTGCATGTACATTGATGGATCATGATTTAAATATTTCAAATTTTCACTTTTGTAGGTAGATTCATCAGTTAAAAAGTTGCTTGAAACTGAATGAATTAGTTCCCTTGTTTCTAGAGGCATGCTGTTCCATTGCCCGATTCCTAGTTATTAGTTTAGAATTAGTTGGAACAGATCGTAAGCATGTGAGATCGACTCCTAGAGGCTAGGATGAGCTATGGTTTGTTTATATTATGTATTTTTTCAGTCATTAGAAAAGTAAGGACCTTCATTATACACTCATATCAGCATTTTGGCTAAGGAATTAAGACCAGGGTTTGCAGCACTCTTTGGGATCCCTGTGGCATTTTGTTTTGGCAATGCTTTCTTATGTATTTGTGAATTTGCTTATGTATTATGTATGCCATTTTTCCTCTTATTTCTTCTCAGCTAAATCAAACAAGAGTGTAAGTAGAATACATTGTAATTGCAGTGCTCTACTTGAAGTTTGCTTTAGTTTCTTGATGTTTTCAACTGTTTTGAGAGGATCCATGGCTTCTCTTGCCCTCTTCAACTCCTACTATATCTAATCCATCCATCTCATTCGATTAAAAAAACCAAATTCAGTTGCCTACCTTGCCCCATTGAGATCTTTGCAAGACTGAGCCTCATTCCCTGCACCCAAGATCTACCATTTTCATTAGAGCCCACAACGCATCATTTTATTCAGTCAAAGTCCTTTACACCTATACCTAGCCTGAGATCAATAGCTATATCAGTCATCTCAGGCTCTTAGTGATCATAATTTGCTAAGATTGACCCAGAGAGAGCCCTCCCCTGACCTGGTAGGGTTAGCTACCAGGTTGAGCCTGGTTTGATGTTGGCCCTAGATCCTACCTTTTTTAGCCTGAGGTAAACCTAGGCACTAAAACCAACAACAACATTCCAAGGTAAAATAAATTTAACACACAATAGATTTTCTTCTATCGCAAATATAATCATCTCAGCAATAACAACTTTGCAAGGTACAATAAATCTAACATGTTCTAGATTTCCTTCTAGCACAAATACAAGAGCATAACAACATTGCATGCTAAAAGAATTCCACCACATAATGAATGACAAATATTATTTTTTCCTCCAAAAACTTATTGAGTTTCATTTTCATTTGTTATTATATTGTTGAATATCTATCTAAGAATGTTTGCTAAATAGGATCATGTAATTATTGAATTATATCACATCCTGAATGATTTTAGGGTCATGGATCTTTGAATCAGTGTAATTCTAGGAGAAAAAAAAATCTATATATTCCTTGAGGAAATGAAAAAACGTAGCCCTCTCAATAGCCATGTATCTAATACCTAGATTAATATCTTGTGGGTATTATTTGTTATAGATATTCATTACCGGATATTGCATTGCGTAGGTATTGGATTTATATTTTGTTTCCCCCTTGAACTTATCTTCCGAGTCATGACACTTCTCCATTCGAACCACATATTTAAGAAATAAGTTCACACTCTTTAGTTTTGCATCTAGAGACAATGTATTAATTTGATCACAATGTCAATTTTCATCAATGATGATAACCTAAAAGTATCTCCCTATGTGAGGAATTCTAAAATAGGGGCATCATCATCAAAAAATATCTAGTTTGTAATATTGTTTGGTATAGAAGGCCTAAAAAATTGTTCATTAGAAAACATGTCCATAGAAAATTTTCTTAGTGGTACAAATATAGGGGTTGTGTTTTAAAGTAAATTTACATTTGCATTTTGACTTCAATGTACATAATTAATATTGAATGTATCAAAATTAGAAATAATATTCCAAGCCTCATCTACATAATTCTTAAGGTGATTAAAATACAGTGAATTGAATTTCCTAAATGTTTGATAAGTATTTGTAAATCCCTATCAGTTGGAGCTTTTTAACTTCCAAATCTATCACTTTTTTAAGACCTTGTATCAAAGCCTCATACTTAGTGACATTATTTGTGCATGGGGAATCCAAGTGACAAGACATCAAATATTTGTATCCTTTAAGTTCTCGAAGAGTGCATCTATACCTTTCACATGACTTCGACTTAGAGCCATCAAAATATAAAAACCATACATTCTAATTTACATCTAAATTTACTAATTTTGAGAATAACTTTGTACATGTTCTTGAATAATATATATATTATTTACAACAAGCTAATTTGAGTGAAAGATCTTAGATTGATTACATACATCTACAAATGGTGAACATTCAACAATAAATTTCCAAAAAAGAGAGTCAAAATAGTAGTTAAAAAGTGTAGAATTAAAGAACACAATGAATACATTTGAATCATTCAAATCAGTGATCATGTGCTTCATATGCCTCTTGCTTGTTATTTTAATTTGATTAGTATAGTCGTTATATGGAAGCCAAAGATGTGACCATTCTATAAAAAAAATATCCATTTATTTTTTCAAACCAACCGTCGCTTAGTAATAAAGCATATGACTCAACCACTATTTTGCATTAGAAAAAAGTTTGAGAAGTACACACTTTAATTCACTATGCACTTTAACATTTGACCATTCTAGTTGAAATTTGGGTGGGCTGCAATAATTGGTAAACTTTCGCAACCAGATCTCTGAATTTTGCTACTAGGTTTACACAAATTCAAAGGTGTAAAGTCATGTTGTTCACAACTTTACAAAATAACAATGACTGGAACCCAAACATCCAATGTTCACATTACATGGGCAAGGGTTGCAAAGTACACATTGAACAATCCCCTTCAACCTCTTCCACCTGCCCAAAGTAAACCAAAAAGAAAGCATGTAGGAAAGGAGTCAAATATTTATGGATCCAATGTTGTTGTTGAACCCCTTAAACAATGTGCAGTGTTATCAAATGTGTCTAATATTTGTAAGGAAGCACCCTTGGTTGTTTTCTTGAAAAAACCAAAAGAAATTAAGGTTGTATCTAAAAATGCTAATGCGAAGGGGAGAGGCCGAGGATTTCCTCGGAATAACAAGAAGATTACTCGAGAGACAAAGATTAAAAAAGAGACTTCACCAACTATTTGTAATGTTGATGATGCATCTGTTGGTAATGCAATTGGTGTTGATAAGGAAAATCTTGTATCTCTCTCAAGAAAGGAAATCATTTTCCTTTTCTATAGGGAAATCCCTTTACTAGTGAGGGACGAATATTCCTTTCCTCTAACTCAAGGAATCACCTACCCTGTATAAAATGAAAGACCTTTTCTTACAAAAGATTAGAGAAGTATAAATCTCAAAAATAAATATAAAAGTAATTTGAAGAGTGAACTTTAGAATTGGTTGAAACATGTGCTTGAGAGGATATCCTAGAAAGAAGAAAAGCATAATTAATCATTAAAAAAGAATGAATTCTGGAGACAAAAATTATAACTACCACTACTACAAAAAAATACTCTTGAGGGGGATCATAATCTGCCTCCGAAAGTGGAAATTAAAAGAAATATTAAAATTAGTTGAAATTTTTTAAAACATCCATCACACCTCCTCCCCCCTACCCCTAAAAGCATCACCTCTAAAATGCAAGCCTTTTAGGGGTAGTTTTTTAAGAGATACAGACTGCCCCTAAACATGTCACTTTTCGAGGGGGGTTCCGAACTTGAAAAGTGACTTTTGGGTGGAATTTTTTTGTCAAGCCTTTTAGGGAAGGTTTTTGAAGAGATAGTGTTGATGGGTAGCTCGAATGGTTGGTTGAAGCCTATCTGCCAAGTCATTGGCCCTATGTTATGAGGCATTGGTTCAATTCTCCTTGGCATCGTCAAGGTCAAGCCCCAAAAGTTGGGTCGATTAGGCATGAGGGCCCTTCATGTGGGCTAGACTAAGGGCATTGTGAGGAAAAAAAAAGTTTTTTAAGAGATATGAATGAGCGACAAAAGTGACTTTTAGGGGTTATTGAGATAGCCATCAAAAGTCATGTTTCAAGGTTGGTTGTAAATCGCCTAAAAAAAGTCACTTTTGGGGGCGATTTGAACCCCCTCAAAAATTGACCTATGTGGGCAATTTAAAATCCCCCTCATAGCAATGTACAAGGGTGGCTTACAACCACCCTTGTTCCAACTTATGAGGGTGGTTTAAAACCACCTTGTTGCAAAGTTTGGGGACGTTGGGCACCCCCCTCGTACTAACTTTTGGGGGTGTTAAGAGCCCCCCTCATGGCAACTCGTGGGGGCATTAGAAGGGCCCCTTATAGTAGACTTTACATAATTTCACATTTAGATAGACCCCCTTATAACATACTTTACATACTTTCACATTTTTAGATAGGCCCCCTTCTAGTAGACTTTACATACCTTCACATTTTTAGATTGTGATAATTTCAAACTATTATTTTGGGCACAAGTGAAGATGATCAAAAAGTTGGGTAGTTGTATCCAATTTGAGGTTGGCTTACACGATGCATCACTGAATTCATCAAATCAGGAGAGTTTGCAAATCACATTGAATCAACTTTGCACAAACCTTCATTTGAGCATACAATCATCTCTTTGCATTCACTCCATAATGAAAGCACTGAAGAAAATGGATGATGTCATTGAATATAGTGTTGATCCTGATGTATTCTATGGGAATTTTAGGAGGTGTTTGGGAAAGCTCTTTCTATTTTTTTTTATTTTCACCAAAGGGCATGGCATTATCAAAGCATGAAGGGGAAAAATCTTTGCATATTTCCCAATAACAACCAAGCAATTTAAAGGTCCAATCCCTCCTAGCATCATCCCTTTACCTCTTTGTGTTATTTTTCCTTGCCAACAAACCCCTACACATTATTTTGACAGCCTTTGGCAGGGTATCACTGGTAGTAGAGTTTGTTTAATTCTCAAGGAGCTTTCTCTCCTTAACACAAAGACATTTAGGTATATTTCCATATAATGAATTTTCATTTAGTATCCCGCGGTTGGTTTGGTCTCTAACTTTTTGAGTTTGTAGTCTATTGGGTTGGTAGTCCATCTATCATATTTACTTTCCCTCCAAGTTCAGCCCTCAAGTCCAATATTTTCGCTTATGTTTTTTCTCCTCACTCTTTCGTCTCGAGGGAGAAATACAAGGGATGGTCAAGGTCATAGCCAAGGCAAGGGTTGTGGTCATGGAATTACTCAAGCTCAACCTTGAATTACCCGAAATCAAGGTCGCATAAATAACAATGGTTTAAATTGGAAGAAACTCTGTCTTAGCAAACTAATGCACACCCACATGCTCGTTAGATTATTTTTGGTTGGGAGAATGAATTGAAGCAAGAAACATATAATGAAATGGAGCTAAATGAATGGCAGCATCTCATCCCTAACCCAAGCCATACCAAAGGCTGATACACCTAGTTCCATAGACCCTTTACCTTTTCTAGATGACGAAAAATCTCTTGGAAAAAGATTTAACATCCAAATTTGAAGGAATTTCATAGTTAGCAACAAAAATACAGGAAATCGACAAGGAATTCCAACTCATTCAATGCCAAATTTAACAACAAAATGCTCGTTTAAGTCGTATTGAGAATCATATTCCTTGCCTTCCACAAACTAAACTATCGGGCTCGAGTGCCAAAGACTTGAAGCCAATTGAATCTTTTGATGATTATCATTTTTCTTACCATAGTTTTTACTCTTAGTTTTTCTATGTATAAACGAATAGTATGCATTTTTTATCTTTCTGTTATAGACATAGAGTAAATAGGAGACACGTAGACACTCAAGTTTAGATAGCCTTGCTTAACATTCTCAAGCTTTTCAAATTTTGGATGGAATATAATGTTGTCAGATTGCCAACATTTCCCAATGAGCAAGTTGAGGCGATCTAATTATGAATGATGTTTATGTAATTCCTGCCTATTTTTTAAAATGGAATAGAAAGGATTTGCCAAGCTTACTAAAATTACTTATTAAAAAAAAACTAATTTTTTTAAAATAAAATATTTAAAATTATAATAACTTTAATAATATAATTGAATTCTAAATTTCCAAAAAAATAATAAATTACTTGCAAGCAGCGCCACAACCTCCAAAAATTAAAAATTAAACCTACCTAACAAGGATCACAACATATAGAATAGGAAAATACCCACAACCATAGGTAATTCCCTACAAAATTTTCTATCCTCTCTCCAACTACATGGACGTTTTCATGGCAATGTCGCATGTCAAATTTTTGCAAGTCACGAAACACATATATTTCTGGTTGGTTGATGGATGGATGCTATCAGTGACAAGAATGTAAGAAAACAATATGTTAAGGTACAGACAACACAACTATAGAAGACTCACATTGTAAGAATTTGAGATAAGCAAACAAAGAACCAAATGAAAAAATAATTGCATTCAAAGAGACCAAGTGTGTTTACAGTCCGATGTGCATTTTTATAGGTTGTAGTGTATGCTTTCGACAATTTTTGGCTATATTTTTTTGGTCAAATTTTCCTACGCAATTTGTTCACAATTCATTGGAATCAAAAATTTGATTTGTGAATTTTGTATAATAGTGGCAGTTTTTTAAGAGCTAAATTCAAAAACAAAAAGCAAGATTTCACCCAAAAATAAATGTTTCCAGCCAAAAATTCCAAAGAAATAAAATATAGTAAGCACACAACATCCCTTTTATAATGTAATAAGGAAAAAATGGAAATTATTTTATTATTATTAAATTGATAATTAATTGAGTTTGTCTTGAATAATTGGGATCTTTTTGTCATAATGACTTGGAACCTTGTTATTAAATCTAGACATAAACATTCTCGATATACATGATAACATTTCTACGGTTTTGAATTATAAATCCATTTTTTCTGCATATCCAAAAAGGACCATCTTTCCTACATCAATGTTCATAATGGTAAACCTTATGACTTACTTAGCTGAAAGTCTAAAATATTGCTCAAGCAGCATACTCAAAACAGTTAATTTTTTTTCCTATGTAAAACTAAATCTATTAATAGAAATATAATTTACAGTGAGGCCCCGACCTCTGTGGGTCTAGGTCAGCCATATGACCATTCTAAACAATAAGACTCAAAATCAAGAGTGCCCGCAGAGGGGAAACCAATCCGAAAATGAGAGAAAGATAAGTACCTTCTGCCCACACAGGGGCTACAATTCTAGAAATCAAAATTTACTTCCATGGTAAAATTCAAAATTGACTACCAAAATTAACCACTGTAAAAGATCAAAAAAAGCAAAAAACTCAGAAGACCAAGCTTGACACGTGACCTGTGGCATGCGAATGCTAGGTGTCTTAAGACGGTGACTTCTCTTCCATGATCAAACACCCATAGTCTTCTGAATCCGTATCCTCTACCAGCTTGCCACCAATGTTGTCATGTGGCTCTCTGTCATCAACTTGAACGCCTTTGGCTTTGCTGGTGGCATTGCCACCCAACGTATTTGAGCCACTTATGGATGGATAATCCTTAGCTTTCTATAGATGGCTTGAGCGCAGCTCCCTATGAACATTTTTTGTGCAGCTGAGGAACGTGGTTCTTAGCAGGGCTGTAGGTTGGAGCAATGCATGAGCCAACTTCCTCCCTAAAATTCACTGAGATGGCAGAAATGACAACCAGTGGGTCCATGGAGCAAGAAAATAGAATTGAGCATACTGAATTGTAGTAGTAAGATTGGTTGATTGGGTGCCTCTGTCAGTCCAACGAGCCTTGCAGGGGCAAGCTGATCTTCTTCCACTTCGCGTATATGGATATCTGCCATGGAAGTGCGAAGAGGAAGGACTGGAGGGTGGGGAGGCTGACGGGGAAGACGAAGTGGTGGGGGGCAACAAAGAGGGGCGGATGGCACTATTGCGGCTACCACCACGCTTGCATCTCATACGATGATAATGATGCATACTACTCTAAGTGGGATTCTGCAACGAGAAGGGAGCCAATGTGGTAGGAAGCGAGGTGAGAGCAGCTGAGGTGATATTGAAAAGAATAGGGGATGTCAGGTTCAGGATAGAGGCAGGGGCCGAGGCCTCAATTTGCAGGGTGTAGTATATAGACTGGGAGAAGTGATAACCATTGCCAGGTCGACATAGCAAAGCAGTCTGCAACGACTTCTTGGGTCGGTCTGAGAGCTTGGCTCTACAATGGTAGGGTGTGAAGAGCAGTTCAGAGGCAGAATGGATGAGTGAAGAGGGCTTGGCTCCATGATTTTATGCTTGTAGGTGAAGTCTCGATCCGCACAGTGGAATAATTGTGGTAGTCGAGGGGAAAAGTTTCGCCATAAATTCCCACAGGGGAAGAAATGGATTACTGTGTGACACGGCCACCTGCCAGGCCGACGTCATATCCTCCTTGAATTCTCATCTACCAAATGGAATACAAGACCATAACAATCTCAATTTTGGATTTGAACATTTAGAACTCACCCTTTTTGTTTGTTTCTCACCAATTATTCCAAAGCCATTAGATTTCTATGTTGAAGTTTTAAATATCCCATAGCTTCCATGAGAGAAAATAGATTTATGTACTAAATTTGCCTATGTATTTTAAAATTTGAAGTTGCCTTGTCTTATCAAGCAACCTAGTCATATCTTCCACCTCATCCCCTTCTCAGGTAACACTCAATTTATGCAATTTCTTCATTCTCATAATGCAGCAACAAATGTCTCTCTCTTCTCAGGAAACACACACCTAATTTAGGCAATTTCATGAGCCTCATAATGCAACAATAGAAATAGATGTCTCTCTTTCACCAAGTTAAGTCAATAAAGAGGTAATCCAATTTGTCCAAATGTCTAACTTCAAACATCAGGGATTAACTCATAGTGTGTCATCCTTATCTCTTCACATACACTTTGTTGCAATTAAATCAAACCAGTCTCAAGCCATCTGGGAGATCCTAGAGACACACCTCCACCCACTCATCCCTTTGGAATTCCACATGCTTTGCAAAAATAAAGTGTTTCCTCCATCCACTGTCATGATTCATGGGTTTTGTGAAGCAGGCACCTAGGAGAGGACGTATGTAATAAAAACCCATTTACCACACAATAAAGCATGGAAAGAGTTCTATGGTCAAGCTTCACGGTTTTTTGGTGCTAGTAGAGAAGGTTTCCCATAGTCTACTACAGCTCAAAGTGCATCAGAAAATTTGATATATGAATGAACCTATGTTCTATAAATTTGCATACATACATAAGCAATTATAGGCATGAGGTATACAAATCAATTTACAACAACTCGATTTTGGATACTTAAATTATCATATTTGGATATTCAAACGAATTTATAATTCCTTGTGTATATGCTTTCATAGTTATTCATGTTCTTACTTCAATTTTTTGAAATGTTTTTGGATGTTCCAACGAAGTCACAATGTAAGTTTTCACAATTATCCATATTGTTACTCAGACTTTCTCAAAACAAACTATATAAAAGAATTGAAACATCGATATTTATAGTGAACACTCCACTTAGTCAAAAACAGATAAAGAAAATATCTTACCCTTGCCTACAGGATTGGAGGGTGGGGTACTTTCAAAATTTCCTACATGGGAAAAAATGACATCATACTGCACATGGGTGCATATTCAATTTAAACCTTAGTAGTTATTGACATCACCCTCATTAAATGAAAATCCTAATCAACAAGAAATGTTGCATCAAAAGTAAGTGAAAAAACACAATCTAGATTCTGTTATATGAGGAGAGATAGAATCGTTCCAAGTTAGGAAGAAATGATAGCATCGTTGATCCAAGAAGTGGTACACTAAGCCCAAGATAAATACCATTACTCGGAAATTGATGGTGACCATAAACTTCAAAGGGGGAGGTTTAAATCTGTAAGATCAAGTTCAGATATTTGCATTACAAAGGAAGCTACAATACAAGACATTGTGACCTTGGGGGCTAGTTTGCAAGTTATAAATCAAATTCTTATAAAAATATAGTCCTATAGGTGTTACTGCACGTTTGGAGACTAAATTTTTGAAGGTACAAGGTGAATATCATATTTAAAAGCATGTTACAAGTTTAGGATCCATTGCACGAGGAGATAGTGGGGATTAGGGCTGCAATAAGTATAACGATGTCTACTAAGGGCCTTACACCTACATAAGGGAAACTTGTTTGCATATAGAAGGTAATGGTGTAAACATGTGAATCACATTTGACCCCCATGTCCCCCTATTTTGTAACACAACCCTCGCCCCCACCCCGGTTTTTTTATGTAGTTTGACCAAGTCAAAATGATTTGAGGACAGGATAAGACAAGACATTAAAACATCTCTACCATACTCGTCTAGAGAGTGGCTCTTAAAGCAACTAGAAATATCAGGGTTCATGTGAAGCACATCTTAGAAAATATAGGGCTTTCCGAAAACCCAACTTCCCCATCCCATACATTTACAACAATTATCCAAAATTTCCTATACTTTTAACACATATATATTCCCATCAAAAGTTATGGCATTCTTATGTAGAACTTGCACATATATAACAACAATGTACTTCTATATCTAATATTTCTACTCTAACTTCTCTGTACTTTCAACCTATAAAAATCTAACTTTCCCCTTCATGCACGTAACAAGTATCCCCGTATTTGGATATGCTAGTGGAGGTATGCTCAATTTGCCAAGCCCTGTTACTTTTAGTCTCTCCCAGCAGAGGGAATTTGCATTGGCTAAATCCTTGTGAATTTTGCATCAACAGAAACAAAAATTGGACCCCTAATCTTCCCAAAGGTCTAACTTGCTATGGACTAGGTTCACTTAAATTTTATCTTGGCATCCCCTAATAGTTTTAGCACTAGGTAGTAACACTAACTTGTATTGATTGCACCTCCATTGTTCTTATGCCAACTCTGAAGAAAGTTTAGCCAAATATTGTCATGAGTGTCTTCTATCCAAAATTGTAAGCAACACCTAAAAGTGGAGGTGGTCCCCATAAAAATTTCACTTATTGCTTGAAGGTGTCAAAATAAGAAACCCCTACCACAAATTAAAATGGAGCATGCATTGATAGAACAACATAATAAACCCAACATAACACATATATTTATGAAATAACAATAAAATGGCATTATTCATGAAAGAACAAGTGAGATAAATAATGATTACATAAATAGTGGGAGGCACCACTTCCAAAAGATATCGGTTGCACGTTGCTTGCCTTGGGAATGTAAAGAGGCACCCTGTCGCAGAAAATAGGTGTGATCCTCTGATAACAGTTTTAAATAAACTAAAGCATCATTGTCCATCATTTTATTGCACATATGATGGAACTCAATTTACAAAAAGGGTTGCCTTGTCCTAGCAATTTGGATAACCACATATAAAACACATAGATTTAGATTGACTCTAAATAGACATGCCAAAAAAGTACGTGTGTATAGCACATATCATGGACAGTTTGATTAATGCCCATGATTCGCCATGTTGACTTCAGGAGTTCAAGGATTCCAATTAGACAACTTTTAAGCAAACTAGATAGAGAGACTGATCAAATACAATTCATCCTATGTAATGTCTATTAAGAGAGATTGGTGACCAATGTATGCAATTTCAAAAAATATATGTTTATATCACATCCAATAGCATGTAAGTCTTGGCACAATACAAAATAAATATAAAGCATCGAACACAATATGGTGCCTAGGTCAACAGGAGTTGGATAGGAACTCACATAATCTTTACCAATACTAAGAAACTGGTAAGGTTTATTAACATTCTCCACTTATATATATACATATATGGGACCTAACAAGCCCTGTAAGTAGTTACTAGTCTGTAGAACATGATTCTCCATAGAATCATGAGTTCTAGACCTCACAAGAAAATAACCAATCATTTCATAGAAGTGACCCAAAACATTTGTCGCAAAAGTATGTCTGTGTAACCTCAACTACCTTAAAAGTTAAAACCATCTAGTATGGGTTATACATTATCAAGCTCACCATGAGTAATATTACACCAATTTATCACTACCATAACAACAAAGTTCATACTTCTTGCTAATATGAAGTAAAGTTTTGAGAATTCGGAACAACAAGATAGATCAAAGCACACACTCAGAGATATATTGTCACCAACATACACATCAATACAACAACACTCATATATGTATTCATATATGCTATGTCACACAATTGTACACATTTTTCTTTAGAAATCTAAGTTTCATCAAGACGTGATCATCCTTGCACCTTAAGAAGATGTGTCTCATGCAGTCATTGGACACTAACAATTTCAGGAATTATAACATAAGGTCAGCTAGAGTGATAGACACATATCTCTAGGCGACTAAGCCTCAGACTGCAACTGTCCTCCCAACCTTAGATTGGACTGCATAGTGGTCCTCCTTGCAGTCCAATAACCCGCAATCCAGATTCTAGAGCATTGTGAGAAACCTGCTCATGGTATGCTTGGCTAGAACTAGGTCTCGATAGGGCTGACCACGTCCATGAATTTCATAGGAGAAATGTGACAATAGTGACCACGTCCATGAATTTCAACAAGCCCTTCAACAACTTAAGAGTCTCTAGGGGTGTGGTGCCCATGTTCCTCTCAATTTCTAGGTACTTACCCTTCCTTGACATGGGAAAGGTAGAATTGGAAATGAGAATTTACGGGTATGTATGTATGGCTGTTAATCTCTATAAATTTATGTTAATCTTTTCTCACTTAGAATTATCGATATTACAAAAAAGCCTTTTGTAAAAGTAGCATTGTCTTCTAAAATGAGTAAACCATTGTGTGTGCAGGGAATTTTTTCAAAGGAACACGGTCCTATAAAATCTTTACATAATAAAGCATTATTTCTACAAACCATACTATTATATAAAAATCAACAATTTTGCAAATGACATCTTAGTTTACAGAAGGGTGAAATTCCCCAATTTTTAGTTTTTATAGGAAAATTTAGGCACCTTTCATCCACCTTTTTACACTATGAATTTGTATTTATAGCAAGAAAATAGTTCTCCTTGAGCCATATCCATGATTGTTCTTTCATGATTGTGATCATGCAAGTCTCAGCTTTCATTAATGCCCCATGCTTTGATCAATCCCCCATGTTGACCCACATCAGAAATATTTGCAAGAACCAAGTGACCGATGCTATTGGGGTTAGCACCCAGTGACTGATGTTGTTAAAGCATTCTATTATCTTGAGTGCTTGACCTACCACTTTTAGGAATCAACATGCCCCATATTTAATGTTTACCTTAATGGAGAGTGTTGATCTCTCATGGAACGAGAGTACAGTCTTCAGGAATTTTTTTGTCAATGCAATTCTTAAAAGATAAATTACTATATGGAACAATATTGTGACTCTATTATAAGTGGCCATGGAATTTCAACAGGACCTTCAACAACTTCATAGTCTTCACGGGAGTGGTGCCCATGTTCCTCTCAATTTCTGAGCACTTACCCTTCTTTTACATGGCAATGGGTAGAATTGGAAATGAGAATTTACGGGTATGTATGGCTGTGAATCTCTATAAATTTATGTTAATATTTTCTGGTTTAGGATTATTGATATTAGAAAGAAGCCTTTTATAAAAGCAACATTGTCTTCTAAAATATTTAGAGTAAACCATTGTGTGTGCAGGGAGTTTTTTCAAAGCAACAAGGTTCTATAAAATCTCTACATAATAAAGCATTATTTTTGCAAACCATACTATTATATAAAAATCAACAATTTTGCAACTGGCATCTTAGTTTAAAGAAGGGTGAAATTCCCCATTTTAGGTTTTATAGGAAAATTTAGGCACCTTTCATCCACCTTTTTACACTATAAATTTTTATTTATAGCAAGAAAATAGTTCTCCTTGAGCCATATCCATGATTATCCTTTCATGATTGTGATCATGCAAGTCTAAGCTTTCATTAATTCCCCATGCTTTCATTAATTCCTCATGCTTTCATCAATCCCCCATGCTGACCCACACCAACCATATTCGGAAGCACCCAGTGACTCATGCTATTAGAGAATTCTATTATCTTGAGTGCTTGTCCTACTATTTTTAGGAATCAACACACCCCATATTTAATGGTTATCTTAATGGACAGTGTTGATCTCTCTCATGGAATGAGAGTGCAGTCTTCAAGAATGTTGTTGCCAATGCAATTCTTAAAAGATAACTTACTATATGGCACAATATTGTGACTCTATTATCAGTGGCCATAGAACTTAAGCAGGGACAGGTACTAATTAATCACATCCTTTAAATCAAAAGTCACTACTATAACTCCATATAAAACTTGGTCCTTTTGCATAAACATGTCTATTGAAGTTAAAAATCTGAATAGGATAGTCCTTTAGCAGAATCATATCTATTTAAAGTTAAAAATTAAAATAGGACGAACAAGCAGTGATAAGTTTAATTTCTAATGTATTTTCTTCAAAAAATAAATCAAAATGTTAAAACAATAATAAAATTGATTTCTAATGCATTTTAAGCTCGATTCATCTATTTATTTTTTAATTGAAACGTTGTTGTTTGCACTTTTTCATCAAAATTTTGTCAAACCGGATTTAGCTTTCACAAAACTTCCAAATATATCTTAGGAATGAGTTTTCTGAAATCATTTATATCTTTTGTGAGGCTTCTACTCTCTTAAACTAAACAATTTTTGTGCTGAGAACCTCCATGCACCTTTCACAAAACTTTCGAATCCATATTAGGAAAGAGTCTCCTGAAATCATATATTTCTTTAGTGCAGCTTCGGCTCTTAAACTAAACAAATTTCCAATGAAAACCTCCATGTACGTTGGAGATCTTCCTACACACCATTGATAGGCAGAGAAATTTTAGTGAAAAAAGGTTTAAACTAGCACAGCCTTGAGTGAGCAATGTTGCCAATAGGGGTGATAAGAACCGATTGCTCATGCTTGTGGGAGAGAACGTACTAGCTTTCTCACTTGCTAATAGCTATTCTTTCTCACAAGCCTGAGAAAGCCAGTAGGTTCTCTCATAAGCCTACACATGAGGGGTTTCTCTTGGTTTTCTCACCGTAATGAAAATTATATGTTCTTATCATGTTTATTAACATTCAAGTTCATTTTAAATTTCATACACCCAGACATATTCTTGCTAATTCCAAAATTTGAATTCCTGGGAACTTCGAAGCACCAAATCTCAAGTGTTGACATTTGTGCTTCTTGAGCTGAATGAACAAGCTCGCTTAAAGGTATAGCTAAAGTGGCACAAGTAATATTAGATGAATTTAAGCCAGATTCGAGCTTCATTTTCAAACACTACGCTTATAAGGTATAAATCATGTCCTGGTGAACTAAAGAATGTTTTTAATTTCCGAATCAGTTTTGTATATAAATTTTCATAACTGTAAATAATAATATATAATGTAAATACCTATTATGGCCATAAACTTAGTGTCTCATGGAACTGGGATAATCGATAAAAAATTTGGTGTCTTCTTGGAACATGATATTAGCTGAATTCTATTTATGGCGATCATAATTTTATTTATTTATAATCTAATTTTTTGAATCATGTGATATATAAATTTTCATAACTGTAAATAATAATATATAATGTAAATACCTATTATGGCCATAAACTTAGTGTCTCATGGAACTGGGATAATCGATAAAAAATTTGGTGTCTTCTTGGAACATGATATTAGCTGAATTCTATTTATGGCGATCATAATTTTATTTATTTATAATCTAATTTTTTGAATCATGTGATATATAAATTTTCATAACTGTAAATAATAATATATAATGTAAATACCTATTATGGCCATAAACTTAGTGTCTCATGGAACTGGGATAATCGATAAAAAATTTGGTGTCTTCTTGGAACATGATATTAGCTGAATTCTATTTATGGCGATCATAATTTTATTTATTTATAATCTAATTTTTTGAATCATGTGATAGATATTACTGCATCTCTTTTGCAATATTTGGTGCCATTGCTTATTCGTCCTATATGAATAAATCATTCTGCTAATATTGATTCTTTACCATGTGAATAAATCATTTTGCTAATATTGATTCGTTACCGTGTGAATAAATCATTTTGCTAATATTTATTCCATAAAGAGAGATACAACAAGCCTACTGAATTCATCAAGCTTCTCAAAAGAGACTGCCCAGCGTGGGATCCAGTCTTTGATCGCTTCGCCAGTGACAACAATAGACCAAGTCGACCATCCTGCAGTAACTGTCGACTTCGATGTTCCTGGGACAATTCCCATGCCTGGGATTAGAATTGACATTCAAAGAAAATTATCCCTGTGGGTGCAGAGGATGAGAACAAAAAGGATAATTTTGCTGATGCAAATAGTGCCGTTGCTTTTCGGCGTCATCAGACAACAATGAAACTGGGTAGGCACCATGGTCCATGACTCCAGGGGCTACCAACGGCCGAGACGCCATATAAGAAGATCAACTATTGGAGGATGCCCCTTCTCTGTGGAGCTCTACATAAAATGTGGTTCTTGTAAAGGGTTTGCTGCAAGTGCACCCTATAAGAATAATTACAAAACCTAGTCTAGAAGCCCTCCTCTGACATCCTGAAAACCCCAAGAGAATCCTCGAAGCAAAGAATTTAAACCCCAAAATGACATTGCATCCAAGGCTTTCCTTTCCCCTATTTTCTCTTTTATGAACAAGTCTTCAGCTTGGATCTGTCAAAAAAGTAATAAAGGCCGCACACAAAAATACCCTAACCAGTTCATATTCACATCATTTGGTGCGGAGAAAAGAGCAAGCCACATTGCGTCAAGACCTCCTCTTCTTCCTCTAGTATTCTTCTTAAACACGTATCATGGTTTCAAACCCCGTGACATTAAACCAAGCTAGTTTCTTGGAACCCAGAGATACAAATGCGCTTAACGACACGATTTTTCTTCTATTTCATGTCACGGGTTCAAATCCCAGACGCAGAGTGCTTCAATAAAATCTGGAGTTGCACACTCACTAGGTGCAACGCTAACCCCAGCTGAACGACCAGCATTCTAATTCCGTAAAATGCATGTTAACTTCGACAACCATGGTCTTCTTATTGACAGTCCCCTGATGTGGGGAGACAATGCCCGCCATTGGGTGCAAGTTTGAATTACTGAAAGATCTATCTATGTCTCCCATGGATCCAAGGAGGTCATGGCTGCCATAGGGTGCAGGTTGGAATCCTTCAAAAATCCATTTTTCGCTACATGTCCATGTGAATACAAAAGAGATGTGCAACTAAAATGACATGTTTTTTTTATCGGTCTTTATTTCTTAATTTTAGAAAATTAATTTTCTAATTTTTTTGTTTTAGGTTTTTTCTAGTTTTTTTGGTATTATTATTTATTGTTTCTTTTTTTGTTTTTTGTTTTTTGTTTTCACTATTTCTTGTCTTGTTTTCTTATCATAGTTATTATTTGAAAATTAATTTTCTAATTTAGTTTATTCATAGGAGTAATATATGTATTTCTTGTGATGATTGATTTAAGTAAGATTTTTTTTTTTAATCAAGTCATTATTTATTATTTTATTCTTTTATTCTAATTTATTTTTTGTTTAGTTATCATAGGAATTAATAGAGCTATTTCACGTTGATGATTGATATAGATAAGATTTTTGGTTTTTTTATATAGTTATTATTTCTTATTATAAGTTAATTTTTATTTGTTATATATAGGAGAATAATGATATTGTGATGATTGATATAAGACAACATAATATTATTATATTTATGTCCAATTAATGACCGTAAGGTAGGTCAAATGGACTGTTGAGTACAATGATGTCCATACAAAGCCGGAGAACCAAATGGTCTCCCTAAAAAAAGAAAGATACAATGCATGAAATAGATTAACATATGGCTATAGCGGAGAAGATCGAGGAGCTAATAAGTCTTAAGATTAGATCCATCTCTCTTAACATCCGAGGTTGAATGAAGAGCACTAAAGAAACTCAACAAAGTTTGTTGGGTTGATGAAGAGTTGGTGGAAAGTGCAGACTATCCACAGAATCGTCGCCTAGGGGGTTCACGCACTGCTGAGGTATGGAGGACTTAGTCTGTCTCCCAGGAAAGGATCTAAGATGGATTTTTTGCGAAGATCTCGTGTGGCAGGGTGAGGTCCCATGGATCCTCACTGATCTAGTGTCTAGATACATACTAGTATCAATCAATTTCTTTGTGCCCCTGTTTGAAGGTAGTACCCTAAAAAATGCCGTGATCCTCTATGTGGAATCTTGTCTAATGGGAGGCTAAAAAATATCCGCTTGGAACATGAGAGCCTCTTGAATATATAGGGTCAAACATCTTTGATTTGGATAGAATCTCTAATAAAAGAATGAAACCTTCCTCTATTCTTGTAGCAGACAGGGCATTCAAGGATGAAGTGCACATCCGTCTCCACTTCCTGTAAATGACATACCTCGGAGATTTTGTCTCGGCTATCCATCTAGTGGTCCATCTCTACTTGAAGTCTATGAGAACGTACTCTGAACTAGCGTAGAGGAATGTGAATATCATGCATTCAATGGTGAAATGTATACTAGGGTTGAACAATGACCCTGTCTCTCAGCTCCAAGAAGTGCTTAGCGTAGAAGGCCATCTTTGGGTGCAACCCTCTCGAAGGATTGACCCAGGCGACCTAGACGAATTGCCTATAGATGTCCTCCTTGATGATCTTGTTTAGCTCATGTCTAGTAAGTAAAAGGTGATGAGGAGAATCTAAGGAATATTAGAAAGGAGGGAGACAATCCAACGAAATTCCCACTAACTCTAAGATATTTGAAAATCCTGTAAACCAACATCTAGCTGAGCTTGAGTGAGTAGAATGGGAAATTCTTAGAAGAGAAATATGCCAAGTAAGGATATCGGTCCTTAATCTTTATCGAGTATGCAAAGCCCTGGACAAAACACAAGAATGAAACCAATCTAAAGATCATCTCGAGCTGAAAGGGCTGAGCTCCAAACTCTTCAAGGATGATGTGTTGCGGTAGTGTCAGTTTGCTTCTAATGATGTGGCGGAGAAGAAGAATCTAGAATCTCTGAGATGGAGCCCAATCTAACTAAAGTAAAGATGATCCCCAAATCTCTAAGCCCTATAGAATAGTGGACAGATCAATGTGTCCATGAGGATCATCTTGGACGAGATGTCCTGGAAGTGATGTCAAAAGCTTTGTCTCTCAGGAAGGGCTAAGGATCCATATTCTTTGTTGATATGAGGCTAAAGCATTGGTTGCAAACTGAAGTGGGGACCTGAGAATTGCACCCACAAGTAAGTATACATGCTAGTGATCTCAATCTCTCCCCTTTGAATAGGAATTGAAGGTCTAAGGTTTTCTTCACCACATTGAAGATCATAACAAAGGAGACAGTGATAAGAAGCATTGATGTGAGAGTATAAGGGTTGAGAGTGAGTTTGGGGTGGGCCCCAAGGGGAGGGTCAAACGACAAAGAGACGGAGATAAGTGCATGATCGACAAGGGGGATGGAGGAGACCGAGGAATGGTGAATAAAAGGGAGAAAGTTATGTTTAGTGAGGACATAAACAAGTACACTTGCACCCCCACCAATGGCCGACATGTGAAATAGAGAGTCTTGGAAATAGGGGAGGCCATTTAGAATCAACACTCCTAGAATTCCCCCAATTGCAATAGATGCTTACCATAAAATGTAGTGGGCCCCAAAGCATCATCTAACCTTCGATGAAGCCCTACTGAATCTAGATCTATCCCTTGGGTGCAAAACACATCTTCTGATTGGTTGCAGAGAGGGATCTGGAGATCTCTAGTACGAGCATTGAAGTAACCTAGGAGGATGACTTCCCCAATAAAAAAGTACTTAGTGATGTTAGTGACAAGTCTATAAAGGGATCCCCAAGTGATGTTGAAGTTACCCTTTGAAAGACATAAAACAAAGAGAAAAAGACCAAAGGAAAAGGCCCATCGCAAATCGTAGTCAGAGCTTCCAACAACAACAAAGGAGGGCAGTGAGATCAACAATCAACGATCGCCGATATCAAAAATCACATCTCAGAGCTCGCAGCAGTCAAGAAGTATCAGTGAATGTAAGATCAACGATCAATCGATCGTTGATATTGCAAATCGGCTATCAGCGGGTCCAAGGCAGAGCAAATATCACATATCAGTAGTCGAAGGCCCATGGGATATAGTGTATCGAAAACTCAAAATGCAGAGCACCAATATCACATATCAGAGATCCCAAGAACAAGAGGGTGCACACAAACACATGGTAATGAAGCCGCAGATGTTGATAACACGAAAATCACTAAAATTCAGGCCCTTAGTGTTAAATCATCTAGAAGGTCAAAAATATTTATCAAAGGAAATCGACACAAAAATAGGGACACGTGAGCCTTCTTCTCTTTCCTCCAAGGGAACACGTTATAGAATACCATTGGTCCTTATATATGGTATGGAAGTTGATGTGATCATGACATGGCAATACGGAGATGACATGGCAGTATGGAGGGGACGTGGCAGTACGAAGATGACGTGGTAGTACGGAGGAAACATGGAATACTGATTTGGCATTTTCAGGGGTCCTATGGGGGAACTTCTGAGTGACATGTGTCACCACTCACAAGGTGACACATGGTAGTGATGATGTCACCCATCGCAAATTGACGATCGACAATTGCACAAGTCAAGGCCCCCGTCTGTTGAAGATCCTTCCAAGCTGTGATTATGATATGTGAAGGACCCTCTCAGATACGATATTTTATGAGTTATACCTTATGAGGATTCTGTGTTCGGACAATCGACCAATGCTATGAGAAGAGGTAAAGAGGTCCTTCATCCTGTATTACCATTGTAATATCCTAGGCGA
This sequence comes from Pinus taeda, assembly GCA_000404065.3. Taxonomy (NCBI): domain Eukaryota; kingdom Viridiplantae; phylum Streptophyta; class Pinopsida; order Pinales; family Pinaceae; genus Pinus; species Pinus taeda. The sequence goes on from APFE031510826.1 coordinate 26,665, forward strand.
GCCCATTCCCGCAGATTAACGATCGCAGGTGTCAAGGGTAGATAACAAAGGTTGTGTCATAAAACGTTGATTCACAATCTTCGATTTAAAGCTCGTTCCCGAGGTTTCAACCCTTGGTCTTATTATGCGGAAACACAGAAGGGGGTTAAGTCACAGGGGGCCAAAAGTGACTGAGATTCATTGTTCTGCAATGCCTATTAGCATAAAGGTCTCAATGTGGCGATGCCCGGATAGCATGGTATAAAGCTTCAAAGGTGGATGAGTCGACAACTAAGGAAATGAATAAAGGTATGGGGCAATGGGAAATCCATATGGGTCGGTCTTGTAGAAGCCCCTTCAACAAGAAACCAAGGACTACCAGTGGCGAAGGGATGCATTTTACTACTTCACTGCTTGTCTCTTGTGAGTAAATGAATGTATTGAAGCTTAGGAATACTTAATGTCTTGGCATGGGATTGTACTCCAATACTTAGCAAAGTACTACTAGGACAG